>CAXKVX010002196.1:0-18678 GCA_964058865.1 Eleocharis quinqueflora
GCTGATTTGATCAGTTTACATTCATACAACAGATAATCCAATTCATCTAAAGGAAGTACAGATATGCCAGAAATAAAATCTACCACCTGAATCCGGCCAGATGAAACAGTACCAGCAAGTATGTAGCGATCAATTTTTAACAGTACCAATGGTTAAGCAGAAACTAGAGCAAATGAAAAGAACCAGTGAATGCAATATTTTTACCTCATAGACAAAGGTGTTCACTGACTCATTATCAGGCACAGAGTCCCTTCCTTTGCATGGTATCTACAATAGGAAAAGGGAAAAAAGGCAGATAAAAAGTCAGAAAGAGAGAGAGATCATCAAGGTAATCGACCAAGAATGTACCATTCAATCAGTCTGGTATGTCAAAAGAAAACAGGATAAGCTAACATTATTCTGCTTTTCACAAAGACCAAAACTACAATTACTACACATGATACAGTTATGATGGGACCTTTACAAACGAACAAGCATCAAATGTCTAACCTTAAGATGTTTTATACCCAGCTTCGTCCACTCCTGGGTACTATAATAACGTGTAGTGTTTGTCAAATCGAGTACCAAGCCAATCTTTGGAGATGGATCAAGATTCAAAAAGCACGATATTAGTACAAATAACAAAATTAATGCCCAAAGGGCCTGCTATGGATAAATTTAACAACTGTGTTACAAAGCTCACCTCATGCCCTGCTTTCTTTTGTTTGGTAATAAGTTGTTTGGAAGAGTATCTCTTTCCGGGAGGAACACTCTCATTAAACGTTTCATCAAGAGGCACTTTTGAAGGAATTAGTTTGTCTATGCACTGGCCAAATGCTGGACAATCCAGCCATCCTGGGTAATGAACGAACAGTATAAAAGAAAGTTAATCTAGAGGATACAATCAGGATATCATATGCAGCAATACAGCAATTTTAAAATTTTAGGATATGGATGCGACTATATATATAATAAAAATTATATATAGAGTGTGTGAGGCTATGGTGCTTCACGAAGTACAAAACCTCTTGTAATTATATCTCTAGTTTTGAAGTCCAAACGATGATCCAAACCATTTGAACATAATCTCCATATTGAAATCTCCTTGGTAACCAAATTTTACTTTTTTTAGAACTTTATGTTGTTTATAATATGGATGGAAATCACAAGCATTGGGTGGTGCATAAATCGCTAGATTAACGAACTTATCACCAACAACAAAGCCTTTAGTCCCGACCAAGTTGGGTTAAGCTAGAGATGAAATAAACTGCCTTTCATTTCCATGAGAAGGGCTGAATTTTTCATTGGGCTCGTAAAAACCTATATCAACGAACTTTTCACACATCAAAAAAAGCAAAAAAATCAACAAATGTAAAATTTGATTTCCAAAGAGATTTCAATATGAAGATCATGTTCAGCGGTTTGGTTTGGCCATTTAGACTTTCAAATTGAAGTTACAGACATGGAAGTACAGAGGTTTTGCACTTTGTTAAGCATCATAGCCTCACAATATATATAAACTTCAAGAGGAAAACATTATGAAATACTAGAGCGCCAATAGCAGCACAAACTGATTGTATTTTTTTTAGAAAAAAAGAGTCAGACTTGTGTATCTAAGGCCCACAAAAGTAGCAAACTCAAGGCTGCTGAGCTAGCTGTCTTTAAAGGAATTTAAGAAGTATCCCAGAAAAGTTAATTCTAGATGCAAAAGGAGCAGAGAGTTGGATCCATACGAGCACACATTTAGCCCCCACAAGCATTCCGATAGACAGAAGGATTGCATAAAGGGCAGCCCCAAAAGTTTTTTAAAATATTTCAATACTTGAACTGAATCATATCGCAAACATATCTCACGTTCAAGCTAATTAAATTATTCAGATATATCACCTGCTGTATCTGATATGCACCCAATACGAAATGAATATGACTCCATATCAGGTACGTACCTGATACAGATACAGTGGGTATCGTGACATATCACGGACCCTTAGATACAGGACAATTATGACACTAGAGGTCCAATAACAGTACATACCACAAGTATTCAGCATTGCGGTAATTATGGAGCACCATTGATATCCACAATTTTTTTCAAAAAATCATACAAATGCTACAAATCAAGTTAGAAAATGAAATTTAAAAAGGAAAATTTTATCAGAATCTAGTTCCACGGCAATTTCAAATACTTCGACCTAAAAATCATTAGAAGTCCTCTTTAACTAAACAGTATATGAATCAAAAAAAAAATAAACAGTATAAAAAAAGCCTCGGACCCCAAGACTTCCACTGAAGAGCCCAGTGCCTATTCTGTGGTTTATCTATATAAATAAAATATGGATACGTAAAGATGATGAGAGAATATACCTTGAGGCAATTCCTTTCTTCTGTAGCCATGGCCCTGAGGCTTATAGTCGTAGTTACCAGTCGATGCATGTCGCTTGGGCCGCCTCTCTTCCAGGTCCTTTACTTTCATTCTCCTTTTCCTCTCTTCTTGTTCCTAAAGTGTGTAAAGAAAATTAAATAAAGTTCATCAGCTTTTGAAGAAATCCTTTCACTGCAGGATTTCTACAGTAAGATAACTTTTAAAAATGTCTACTCAAAAAATAAAACACAAATGATCAATTCACTGGGAACATTCTGAAATGATGCCAGACTTTTCCCTTGTCACATTCTACCATATTTTTCATATCAGCTTAACAATTTTTAAAACACATACAACAACAACAACAAAGCCTTTATTCCCAAATAAATTGGAGTAGGCTAGAAATGAAACCCAATCTGAAATGAAAAATCAATATAAATAATAATATTATTTAACAATAATAATAATAATAATAATATGCATTGTGTGATTGCGATAGCAAATCGGCATACTCGCATTCAAGAAATCCAATATAAGCAAAACAAAGACACTAAAGACTCACTTACATAGTTAACCTTGCAATTCTATCATATCTTCGAATCAGCACATACACAAAAAACATTAAACACCAATTTTATCACGAATATGCTTTGCAAGAATGTAAGAGCCCACTCAAATATACTTGCATCATAAAAAGAGAGAAATTCTTCATGTCAACAAAATTCATTATAAAAGACTCCACCAAATTTGATCAACAAAACAGCCAACAGATTGAGGCATCCTCATCCTGACACAATGTTTCAAAACTTACCAGAGGAAAATAATAAATTACCCTTTTATATGTTGAAAGAGCAGAGTTATTATGTTCTTCCTGTGTAAGAACATCCTCAATATGTGCTGCATAAGGTTGCTCGTCATCCTCCGGGAGAGGAGATGCATTCAAGTCCATCAGTTCACATCAAATGCCAAGTTTCTATGCTTCTGTTTTCTACAAAAATAAAATCATATATGATGCCAATTGTTTTAATTATACCGGCCACTTAGGCCCATTATAGAAAGTGAGCACAAATGGTTAACTTCTCCAAGAGTTAAAATTCAATGTCATGCTAATGATGTAAATTGCTTTTCCAGCCTATCAAATCAATTAGATTTAGATAATTTCCGTAAATTAAAAGAAACACTTCAAAAGTATTTCTGTAAGCAGGCCTGTCTAAAAAATTCAAACTCCTACAAAATCAATTTTATTTCATAAAATAATAATCAATAGTTGCTTCATGAGAAACGTTTTTGACACTAGTATGAGACAGACTACTCGAAAAGTTGATCGGCTATAACCGTGTAACATATTTCCATGGCCTCTCGAAACGATCAAAGGTTGTAACTTGAAATTCTAAATCAAGAAAGGGAGCAATTCAACTGGAACAACAATAAACCTTCAGGTCCAAATTAAATACTGGGTGTGGAATGGTCTCGTGACCTCCACAAGAGATTAGCCCAGAACTAAAAGCATTTCGAACCAATAATGGAATAAATCAAACAGTTTGAAATTATTTAGAATCGAATTTTGAACACACGAATCTGTTCAAAACCACCTATCTATTTAAAATCAAACTAGTTTGAAATAGGTTTGAAACCAAACTAGTAGTCATACTAGTTCGTTGGTATTCGATTCCATCTCCTTGGAATATATAGCATTTTAATCTATTTAGTGTAGATTAAAAAAACAGAAACCAGTAGATGATTCGGCTGCACAGTGAGTGGTGGTAAGGAGATCGAAGCGAGGCCTGTGGAAGTGGGACTGTGACCTGGCCGCCTGGCGAATTGGGATTGTGGTGAGCTTTCCTGCCTTCGCGAATTGGAGGAAGATCGGGACTCGAGAGGACAGAAACGGGAGGCGCAGAAGTCTAGGCGTCGGGAGGCTAGGCGAAGGGGGAGGAAGATCGGGACTCGTACGACGGCGACAGCCGACAGGAGGCAAATTGGGGCTAGGCGAAGGGAGATGGAAATGGAAATGGAAATGGAAATGGAAGAGAAGATTCAGGGTTTGGTCGGCTAGGCGAAGGGAAATGGAGAGCAACCCAATCGCAGACTATAGATGATATATCATCTAACGGTCCAGATCATTTTCTTTTATAATAAAATTATTTTAATTCTTAATCTGGAAAGAAAGGAGGCTTGGGATGTAAGCTCCTTCGTAAATTTCTAAAATTTCCATGTATTTCTTCTTCTTCTTCTATATTTCTATATTTCTATATTTAGATTATTTTCACAACATCCGATCAAAATCAGTTGTTTACTTATTAATATATGGTAGTCAATTTGATGTTTGGGACTGTGTCGTGTCATGTCTTATATAAACGTGTTTTTTGGGCTTGTTCGGTGTTTAAGCCCGTGAAACACGCACTTGCGTGTACAACTAATTTTCCCTTGTGGTTGTATATATCATTCTTTCACTGGCATCAGCCGAATGAAAAAGGTTGCAACTCATGAGAAGAGTGATTCTTCTTTCAATCGCCGGCCTTTCTCTATCCTCCGTATTGAATTTCATGAAATTGAATATTAAGTTCATGATTTTCTGGTCTCTTTTTTTTTATTTTTTGTACTCCTCTTTTTTTTCTGAATCAGGAAAAAGCGACTTGAAAATCATGAACTCAATATTCAGTTTCATGAAATTCAATATGAAGGATATTTTTTGTACTTCTCTTTTTCTTTCTCTGAATCTGGCATCTTAGCCTCTCCAGTGATGTGATCGTAAAGTTCTTGCTCGTTTAGAGCAAGAACTATGGCTTTGGATCATGACTAAAAGTTGTGGTTTGGTAGGAATTTGAATGTAAGCTTTGATGATGACATTTCGATTATGTTGGTTACATGAGTTACAGTGAAAGTGGTTGTTGTTTCTGTCATGTTTTTTGGGTTTGCTGGTTAGGATTTGGATAGAAATAAGATTTGGTGAAGTTGTGCTGGTATTCTAGTATGGCCTTTGCCGATTCCTTGGAATCTGACATAGTTATACCAGTACTAGGTATACTCTGTCAGCCTTGTTTCTGATGCGGAAAGAAAAATGGATAAATGATGAGATGGCTTTTTTGGATTTTGATAAGATCAGATTCTACTGGTAACTGGTATGAACAGATACTTATATGAGGTTATTTAGCCATGCTCTGATACCATGATAATAATAACAGAGAGTGTTCGCATATTTTGTATTTTATGAGTTTCTATTTTTTCTTGTATATTAATTATGTTTCTCTTTCTACAATCTTGGTTCTTATACCAAGTCATGTATCAACGGTATATTTATTTTACCGTTTGGCACCACTGTACCAACGATACTTTTTCTACTTTTCCACTTTAGTTCTTGAGTTTATTTCTAATTACAATCTTGGTTTCTAACACCGCCGCTTCTTGTTTTTTTAAGAAGAAATATTTTGTATTAGAAAAATAAACAGTACAATTATACTAACTTCAATCTTTTTGTTAAATAACATTATTTCACTAAAATTAGAGATATAATAACAAATATCATACATTTTTCTTAAGTTCTTTTGAAATATGATGATTTATATGAAATGAGGAAGGTGTGAACATTATTGACATAAAATTAATATTATTAATTATTTATACTGAGAATTAATGACGTGTCGCGTGTTTGATAACCTAGACACATGTACAATGCAAGTTGAATAGCAAAATGAAGTGTCGGAATGCTAGAAAAATTGAACAAGTTGAATAGCAAAATGAAGTATCGGAGTGTCAGAAAAATTGAACACGCCGACACTTGGCAAGCTTTATATATAGTATTGATATTGATAAGTAGATACATATAAGCATGCAAATCAGTTTTTTGACATTTAAAAAAATACAAACAAGAAAATCGTATAGTTGAAAGTATTTGTTGTTCATGTTCGGTTAGCCTCAAATAATTTAACTTGGTGACTGGTGACTGCTGACTTGTAAAAAGCTAGTGACTGGCCTCATGCAGTGGCAGATTTAATTAGAGCCAGGGGGGTCAGCTGCACCCCCCTGGATTTATTAATCATGTGCTAATTAGTTAAAAAAATTGGTTCTGAACCCCTCTGGCCTCTGAATCTGATTTTAGAAGGTGAACTCTTTGACAGAAAATGGACCGCAAGTTTCATATAATTAGAAAATGGAAATTGTTATAATTGGGCTTCTATTTCATCTCAGTAATTAGGCCAAGCCCCAAAAAAAACGCTAAACTCAGAACTCTCTCCCTCTCCCAGACCCGTTCTGTACTCTCCATTGACAGACTTCACTCTTTAATAGAAATTGAAAAAAAACTAGGTTTAAAGGCAGAGGCGCAGAGCATAGAGCCCGCCGCTTGAGAGTCGACGCCGCGAGTCTGCGGCTGGCCCACCGCTTAAGAGTCGACGCGACGATGCCGTCTTTGTGACTTGCGACTTGCGAGTCTGATCTCGTCCACTCGTGAGACGGTGAGAGTCGACTTGCCGCTGGCTCGCCTCTTACCCTCCCGACCTCGTCCACTCGTACCACTGGTCCAGTGGTCCACTGCCTGATTGCCCCACTCAAAGTTTCATCAAAGCTGCCAGCTGGGAAACCCGAAAACCAGAAAAACGCCGGTTCTGCCCCTTACACTGTCAGTATTTGTATTTCTATTATCTTTTTGCTTTGCTTTGCACTGTCAGTACTGAACAGAAAAAATTGGTATTAAGAAATGGAAATTGGAATGAAAAATTGGGATTAATTGAAGCAAATATCAATTCGGAAATTGGGATAATTGATTAATGAGCAAGGGAATTGGGATAATCGATTAATGAGCAAGGGAATTGGGATAATCGATTAATGAGCAAGGCAGCAAGCATGTTTCATTTTAATATGTTCAATTTTTGCTAATTAGATAATGAATATCTTCTCTTTTTATGTTAGATTGTAAGAATGCAACGATTTTTCAAAAGGTACCGAAATCTCGTGTTGATCCATCTTCAAGTTCTAATCATTCTCATGAGGTTAATAGAACCGAACAAGATCCTCCTTCGGATCCTGCTCTAAGGCCACCTATATCTAGTTATAATCCAAATGAGCGTGATCGTATACGTCGATTCTACCTAACAAATGGACCAATTCAACCTTACAACCATGATTTTCCCCAAACCAATTTTAGTGGAGCAATAAGGAGGTTCAACACCGGTTGGTTTGACAAGTACAAAACATGGATGGAATATAGCATAATTAAGGATGCGGTATTTTGCCTTCCTTGTTATCTTTTTAGATCGGAAAATCTTGGATCAGGTGGAGGGTCCAAGTTTGTAGGGGACGGCTTTAGAAAATGGAACAATGCTATAAGCTCCTTTGAGGAACATGTTGGTGCTTCAAATTCACTGCACAAAGAAGCTGAAAAAAATGTGCAGCTTTGATGAATGAAAGACGGAATATTCAAGCCGTTGTTGAGAGACAAAGTGTTAGACAAGAGATGGAATATCGCAAACGATTGGAGGCAACTTTTTTTTTTGTAGTTCAACTTATTTTGAGACAAGGTTTGGCATTTCGCGGCCACGATGAGTCGGAAAGTTCTAACAATAAAGGAAATTTTCTTGAGTTTTTGAGATGGTTAGGAGATCATAATAAAAAGATAGATGTTGTTATTCTCAACAATGCTCCTAAAAACCTAAAGTTGATTGCACTAGACATTCAGAAAGATGTTGCGAACGCTTGTGCAGAAGAGACAACTCAAGAGATAATGAAGGAGCTTGGAGATGAATTATTTTCTGTTTTGGTTGACGAGGCAAGAGATGTCTCAACCAAAGAGCAAATGGCGGTTGTAATTCATATGTGAATACAAAAGGTTGTGTTGTCGAGCGATTTCTAGGTAAGAATGTAGTATTTTGGAATATAAAGTGGTACTATTTTGTTGAGTTTTCTAATATGTAGAATGATACTATGTTGTGATTTTTTTAGGTATTGTTCATGTTTCGGAAACTACGGCAATAAGCTTGAAGATGACACTTGAAGATTTATTCGGAAAGCATGGTCTATCTTTTTCTAGGTAAGAATGTGAAAGCATATTATTTTGAAATGTAAAATGATAATATTATTGGGTTTTTTAATATGTAAAATGACTTGAGGATTTTTTTTTAAACTCTAGATTGCGTGGTCAAGGTTATGACGGGGCTAGTAACATGAGTGGATAGTTCAATGGTCTCAAAGCATTGATTTTAAATGAGAACAGTTCGGCGTACTACGTGCATTGCTTTGCTCATCAGTTGCAATTGACACTTGTTGCGGTGGCTAGTGAGCATCATGAAGTCATGTTATTTTTTGACATGGTTGAAAGTATTTTCATAGTTGCTAGTGGATCGACCAAAAGACGTGATCAATTACTTGAGAAGCGGAGAATTGAAATTTTGGAGCAACTTTCGAATGGAGAAATTACAGTTGGAAGAGGTTTGAATCAAGAAACATGTATTGCACGTGCCGATTTTACTCGTTGGAGTTCTCATTTAGCCACCTTAAATAGTATGGTTATACTATTTTCAGCCACACTAGATGTACTTGAGGAAATAAAAAATGAAGGAGGCACAAAATTACAAAGAGCACAAGCTCATGGATTTCGAAGAGCTATGCAAAGGTTTGAGTTTGTATTTATGTTGCATCTCATGAGAAAATCATTACTCATCACACATGATCTATCACAAACCTTGCAAAAAAAGAACCAAGATATAGTGAATGCTATGCGCTTAGTGAAAAGTGCTAAAGCTCAGTTGCAAATAATGGAGGGATAACGGTTGGGAAGAGCTACTCAAAGAAGTGTGTGATTTTTGTTCACAACACAATATTCAAGTTGTAAATATGGAAGATTTATATGTCGATAACCCACGTCGTCGAACGGACATAACTAATTTGCATTATTTTCGTGTTAATCTGTTTTACACGGTTATTGATATGCAACTGAAAGAGCTTAATGACAGATTCACAGAAATGAATAGTGAAATTCTCATGTGTATGTCGTGTTTGGATCCGAAGAACCATTTTTCATCTTTTAACAAAGATAGGTTGATTCGATTGGCTCAATTTAATCCCTCTGATTTCAATGAATTCGAGCTTCCTATGCTAGCGAGTCAATTGGAGAATTATTATATAGATGTGCAAGATGATAGAGATCTTTTGGATGTAAATACCTTGGGTGAACTTTCTCAAAAGATGGTGAAGACGAATAGACATGATGTTTATCCCTTGGTTTATAAGTTAGTGAAATTGAGCTTGATATTGCCGGTGGCTACTGCTAGTGTTGAAAGAGTATTTTCGGCGATGAATTTGGTGAAAACTGAATTAAGAAGTAAAATGAGAGATAAATGGATGAATGATTGTTTGGTTACTTTTATTGAGAGAGATTTCTTTATTAGTGTGGATAAAGAAAGAATCATGTAAAGGTTCCAAAATATGAAATCTCGTAGAGGAACTCTTTCTTCATAAGTTTAATTATTTATTGTTGTTTTTTGTTAGTTTTTAATATGTAAAATAAGGAAAACTTTCTTCATTGACTTCGTTATGAGATTATCTATTATTTTGACTTGTTATTTTAATATTTTTATATTAAGTAATAATGTATGTTTTATTTTTTTATTTGGTATTGATTAACTAATGAATTTGTACCCGATAAGATAGGACAATTCGATTATCGAACCCTCTGGAAAAAATCCTGCATCCGCCACTGGCCTCATGTAATTTTCTTTCTTCAGAAAGTTAGTTGGGTATTGATGGAGATTAAGTTAAATAACTATTAGTATTGGAACCGATTTTCTTTAATTAAATTTGCTGTGTAGTTTGAAAGTTACTTCAGTCCAATATTTGTATGATTATGTCCTCGAAATTGCATCTCGTTTACTACAATTTCTCTGATGCGCACTCCCTTTAATTTCTCAGAATGAAATTCTTTGGCCAGAAATATTTCTGTGCAGAGGAGAACTTTCTGTCCTCAACGTTCGATCAGATCCAACGGTTCCACTCCAATTTCGTTTCAAAATAATAATAAAACATATTCTCCTGCTCGAGAATTGTCTGTGTCCGAGTATTTCATTTCTCTATCAACTCATCTCTCCTCTTCGTTTTATTCGACATTTGTGAAGAGAGAGATCGAGCAAATTCTAGCTTCTTCGTACGAATCGGAGCGAACACAATCAAAGCAAACCCTCGCTTCTTCGTTCCACTGTTAGACTCGCAATTTCTTCTTAATTTGATATATATATATATATAGCATGGCTAAAATAATATGCATAGTATACTCCATTTTGTACTATGCGGTCATTTATATTTAATTTGGTCATTAAATTGATATTTATGTTGGTCAATAAATTCTCCATATCAAAATCTTGTAGGAAATAAAATTTTGTAATTTTTAGAGCTTTCTTGCTATTTTTTAAATATTTTTTAAAAACAGCCCAGAAATGACACTTTTGTAGTATTAAATCTGGACTGTTTTTAAAAAAAATTTAAAAAATAGCAAGAAAGCTCTAAAAATCACGAAATTTGATTTCCTACAATATTTTCATATGAAGAATTTATTGAGCAACTTAAATATCAATTTAATGATCAAATTAAATATAAATGAACGCATAGTACGAAATGGGGTGTACTATGCATATTATTTTAGCCATGCTCTATATATATAGATATATATATATATATATATATATATGAGATATATATATTATATAACAAGACTATTAAATATGTATATGACACTCATTTTCTTCCTGTGCATATATAATTAGCTCAATAAATTGAGATTTAAGTTGTTCAGTAAATTCTTCAAATTAAAATATTGTAAGAAATCAAATTCGTGATTTTTCGAGCTTTCTTGCTATGTCTAAATAATTTTTGGGTTGTTTTAAAAAAATGTCATTTTCTAAATCGTAAAGTCCAAAATATTTAAAAATAACAAGAAAGTTCTAAAAATCAAGAAATTTGATTTCCTACAACATTTTGATTGTACAATTTATTGAGCAAATTAAATCTCAATTTATTGAGCTAATTATATATGCATAAAACGGAATGCGTGTCCTTTGCATATTTAATAGCCTTGCTATATAATATATATATATATATATAGAATTGTATTATGGTGCATCGTGAAGCAAAGCAAATTGTGCATCGCGATTTTTGAACCCTCGGATCCGCTTTAACGATCGCGCTGATCGCTTCGCTGATTAGCGAAATAATAGAATGAATGGACGTCTCCATTTACTTTACGATATCGGAAAAAAATCAGAATCGACGAAGCGACGATTCCTGTTCTTTCTAAAACATTTATGTTTCTTCTCTTCTTTTGCAAATCCCCATCAAAATCGAAAATTTGCTTTCCTTTGATCAGAACTGACGAACCTATCCTTCTTTCCTTTGATCGACCAAGAATTCTTCCAAGAGCGGGACAACTCGGCTGATCAGCCGTCTCGATTGATCAGCCCTCTTCCGCCCCCTTGAATTGATGGACCGTCTCAATGGAAGCATGCCACCTGACGGTTTGACCAGACTCATGTTTTTTTGTTTTCGTTTGTGTCTTCAATAAGAAAAGTTTAAAAATCTTCCAAGACTATTTCCGATAATCTGCCAAGTTTTTTTGTTTTCGTTTTTATGGAGGACAAGCTTTCTAAACTTGGTTTGACCAAAACGATCTGCCAAGTTGTGATGGAGAAGTTTGATCAAGGACAAGTTTTTATGGAGGACAAGCTTTCTAAACTTAGTTTGACCATAATCTTCTATTACTATTTCTGAAAATTTCTAATGGAGAAGTTTTCGTTTTGGTTTGACCAAATTATCGGAAACTTGGTTTTCGCTAAATGGAGGACAAGCTTTTATTGTTTTCTCTCAAAACTTTCGATAATTGTCTGATCATTTAGCGAAGAAATAGTAACAGAAGATTATGGAGTGAAAGCTTCTCTGCCATTCTTCTTTTTCGATAATTGTCAGGGTGTTAGTGTCTGCAAGAAACAGTAACAGTAACAGGGTGTATGGAAGCACAACATGTACTTTAACAAATGCTGAAATAAAATTGAGGTTGAAATAAAATTATTCTCGATCAGGCATTGAGTCGGACATTTCATTTCATGTACTTTAACAATTTGTACTTATGTTTTAGTTGTATCATACTATTAGCTAATTTTGTTTTGTTTACAGGTATTGCAATGTCGATATTTGAGGTTGAAAATACTTCAGATTGTGTCAGAGGAATTTCTGACGAAGAGGATGGTCATAGTGTTAGAGATGATCACCAAGTAATTTAAGTTGCTAATTTCTTTTAACCATTATACCTACATTTTAGTCCAATATCTAGTAATTTAGACTCTTTGATGTGAAACAGCTTGATGTCACTGACTCCTATATTCCAATTGAAGTGGTGTCAAATGATGAAGATTTGTTTATTGAAGATGATGCTGATTGTGTGGTGCCTTATATAGGCATGAGATTCAATACACATGAAAAAGCATATAATTTCTACAATAAATATGCGGGTCGAGTTGGATTTAGTGTCCGCAAAGCTTGTCACTCAAAATCTAAGAAGGGAATATCATCAATGAGATTTGTTTGCTCAAAACAAGGATTCGGAAAACGTCAAAAAATTCAAGAGATGCCAGTTGAAGAATCAAATTTGCCGAAGACACCGGAGAAAGAGAGACCATTTACTAGAATTGGTTGCAATGCTTCATTTAGAATTAAATTAGTGGAAGGTGGAAATTGGGAAGTGAGTGTTTTTGAGGAGAACCACAACCATCCTCTTGTTACAAGTTCATCCAAAAAGCGAAATTTGCGATCTTAGAAACACATAAGTATTGATGAAACAGAAACTATTTTGAATTTGAGTGCTCAAAATGTGGGGACAACTCAAATATTGGAATATATAGCCATGCACTGTGGTGGCAAGGGAAATCTCCGATTCAAGAAGCAAAATGTAGGTAATTTGATTGCAGGGATTAAGAGAAAGCTTATTGGAGTTGATGTTTCAACCACTGTGTTGCACTTTAAAAAGAAACAAGAGGAGGATCCTGAATTTTTCTATGCCATAGAACCGAATGAAACTGGTGCAGTTAAGAATATATTTTGGGTTGATGGTCGAGCAAGAAGAGCCTACAAAGAATTTGGTGATGTCGTGACGTTCGATACAACCTACCAAACCAACATGTATAACATGCCTTTAGCACCATTCCTTGGTGCTAATCACCACCGTCACACTATAATCTTTGGCATAGCCCTTTCTTAGAAATGAGAATTCTGACAATTTTTGTTGGTTGTTTAATACGTGGTTGCAAGCAATGTATAATAAGCATCCCAAGGCCATTATTACCGACCAAGATCTGGCCATGAAGAAGGCTATTGAATTAGTTTTTCCTAACACACTCCATAGGTGTTGTCAATGACATGTCATGAGAAAAGCGAGGGAACACTTTGGAGTGCTTTACAATCAGCTAGATGGTTTCGAAGATGAGTTAAAGTCGGTAATTAATCGTAGTTTGACCATACAAGAGTTTGAAGAGAGATGGGAAGCGATGCTTAAAACCTACAAGTTACATGAGAATAGTCATCTCAAGACGATGTACAAAACCAAATCACAATGGGTTCCGACCTTCTTTCGACATACCTTCTTTGCTAATATGTCGACTACTCAAAGAAGCGAGAGTATGAACGTTGTGCTTAAATTATGGGTGAGCAATCACACAAGTATCCACCAGCTTGTGTTGCATAGTGACAAGATAGTAGAAGGTATATGGCAGCGGAAAAGCGATGAGGACCTAAGAACCATGAACGAGACACCACAATTGTATTCTCATTATCAAATGGAGCTTGATGCACGTAAGGTGTACACCAGAACGGTATTTTCATTATTCAAGGAGAAAATTAAAGATAGCCTACTTGGTTTTGTGCATGAGATTGAAAGGGATTCTTTGTATCAGGTTAGAATTACATCTCATCCATCATATCAAAATTGGAGACCCGAGTCATTCATGATAAACGTGGACAAGAGAAAGGGTATTGTCTCATGCAATTGTAAAGGATGGGAATTTGAGAGTTTGTTTTGTCCGCATGCTATCAAGGTAGTGCACCATATAGGTATGACAAATGTATCTTCTCATTACATTCTCAAGAGATGGACTAGAGATGCTAATGCTAGTGCAAAAGTACCTATTAGTGAGAGATGCATGAAATCAGGAGAATCTATAGAGTTGAAGACACTAAGGTCTGCAGCCATCAAGAGAGATTTGATGAAGCTTGGTGATATGGGCACAACATCTCAAGAAGCTTTCAAACTTCTGAAGGACATAATAGTTGAGGCCAAAGAAAAGTTACAACTTGTGATACAAGAGGTTTTACCAAAAGAGCAAGTTGGAATCATTGAAAAACAGAGAGCATCTCCCCTGCCCTTGTATATTGATCCACCAAATTCACAATGCAAAGGAAGACGGAAAAGGCCGGTAAGGTTTAAACCTGTTGCTGAAATTAAGGACAAGAAACAACGAACTTGTAGCATTTGTAATGCAAAAGAAGGTCATAACGCCAGAACTTGTCCACAGGTAACTATTATGCATATGGTTAACTTGCTATTTTTTCGCTTTTATTTTTGTTATTTAGTAACAATTATACATATGATTAACTTGTTGTATTTTTATAGAGAGCAAAAGCAAAGAGCAATGAAAAGCATATAGACAATGAGGATGCATTAACTGAAGATGCTTTTAGTGAAGATGAATATGAGTAAGCAACTATTTGCAACCCACTATTTCAAGCTTCCCCTCTAATCTGTAAATGAGAATATCACTAATTCTTGTATGGATATTGTTATATAATAGTGAATGAGGCTGTGATTGTAAAGATGATGGCATTGAAGATGATGACCTAGAGAAGAAATTTGATGTTTTTTGGGATCTTTTGATAAAAAAAATACAATATATAGATGTAATGAGATGCTTAATTACTGGGTAGTTTTTGCTAACAAAAATGATGTTAACTGGCATAATACTTATTTACTGGTTATGCACAATGTTTATTCAATGGTTATGCAAGTTGGTGTGATGCTTATTATGTTGTTTTATTTGTCTTTTTTTTCACAGCACACCCAACCTATATCAATTTCTTTCATTTAGTTTCTGTATACATCATACTTTTTATGTTTCTTGTCATGAATTTTGTATATAATGTATTTAATCATTACCACATACTAATACCTATTGAAAGTACCAACGTTTAAATAAAAAATCATATATTTATTTTGAAAGTACCAACGCAAAACATAAACTTGTAGCTCAATTGCCTATTAGAGTAAGATCAACATTCTTCAAGGAAGTCAGTTAAGGCTCAAAGAAAGCACTATTTAGTAATCGGTACCAAATCGTACAATAAATCAATAGCAAATGGTCAGACCAAGATGAGATACATGAAACTAAGTGGGCATATAAATAAAAATGAATCAAGAAAGAATATTTGCTCTCTGTTTCACTCTTTCAATTGCCTTGCACAACATTTCATAAAAATGAATCAAGAAAGCATCGCACAAAATTGCATAATCCAGTAAATTGCTATTTTGATTCTTCACTTATTCTCCTAACAATATTTCTTTCATTTCTATTGACGAGGAATGTAGATAAATCGATTGAGACAAACAACCTTGCAACAACATTGACTTGATTCGTCATTCCGGTATGTGAAATTGCAGGTCCAAGAGCATGCACGACTATTTGTCTTTCCACTAACAATACCAGTACACAACTACTCTCCCATCAACCTGAAAATTGGAAAATTCAGTGCACCAGTCAGAAGTTAGAATCCTAGAACTAAGATGAAACTATATATTCAGTTCATAAATGATGCATCATTTAATCAATTTTAGATTTATGTGTATTCCATACATGGAAATCAAACTGAAAACAGCAAAAAAATCCATATATAGCCACGGGCATAGGATCACAGCCAGTTGGGTTGCATGCTGATTTTGGTCACTTGATTGCCTGCTGATTCAGTACCGAAAATACAGCTGTCCAAACAAGCTATATACTAAAACCCAGGTCCTAGGGTAACAGTGGACAGTATTTCAATCAACAAGAGTATCACAAAACTGTTATAACCAATTAACATAACTTGTCTTCGAAAAACCAAACTAAGAGAATAATAATAAATGTCAGAAGAAGTAACAATTATATATTTACAAACTTGTAGTGTTGGATTTGGCCGCTCACAGCAATATCTCTCTATGCCAAGCACGCAATTTGTAGCTCTTGAGCCAAATATTTTCCCTACGAATCTTCTGAAATACATATAACATCACTAATTTACACATATTGCAGAAACATAGTGTACAGTTTGATGATTGCAATATCAGACTCTGTTATCAGGAAACACAACCCTGGTAAATGGTATGGATCAGTCCTGGCTGGGACAACCAATTTTAGTTGTTTTCTATCTGCTTCTTTAAATCAAGGCTCAATTGGGTTCAGATCAAACCAAGGTGAAACAACGGAACTCAGTTTTGACCTGGTGAAACTGAGACCGAGATGCAATCGTTTTTCTCCTACCTCGGTGGTTTGTAGTTAAATACTATATTAATTAAGGTTTATCGACCCAAATTAGAAGAAGAGAGAGTACAGGAAATAGTCGTAGGCGCCAAAAGTGAGAAATATAGGCCACTGGCCGCACAGGAATGAGACCACCACCGTCGTCGTGCATACGCCGTGCACCACCATACCCTGAGTCTGGTCAAACCGTCAGGTGGCATGCTTCCATTGAGACGGTCCATCAATTCAAGGGGGGCGGAGGAGGGCTGATCAATCGAGACGGCTGATCAGCCGAGTTGTCCCGCTCTTGGAAGAATTCTTGGTCGATCAAAGGGAAGAAGGATAGGTTCGTCGGTTCTGATCAAAGGAAAGCAAATTTTCGATTCTGATGGGGATTTGCAAAAGAAGAGAAGAAACAGAAATGTTTTAGAAAGAACAAGAATCGTCGCTTCGTCGGTTCTGATTTTTTTCCGATATCGTAAAGTAAATGGAGACGTCCATTCATTCTATTATTTCGCTAATCAGCGAAGCGATCAGCATGATCGTTAAAGCGGATCCGAGGGTTCAAAAATCGCGATGCACAATTTGCTTTGCTTCACGATGCATCATAATACAATTATATATATATATATTAATAATTAATATGCATAACAACTTTTAATATGGAACTTTGGCATGAATATTTTTTTAAATCCTTTCCAATTAGGATTTGATCAATAATCAATTGATATGCATAACAAAATGTCTAGCATGTATAACAACTTTTCAGAACAAAATAACATACGATCAAATTGAAATAATATACATAACAAATATCTTAAGATGTATAACAACTGCATATCAAATAGTTGTATCGAATATTGTATCCGTCTATCAGCTCACCTTTTTTTCATGTAAGTTTCATCAGTCAATGTGATTAACGAAACTGGACTTGGTGGTTGGCGCATCAGTAATTTGATTTTTTTTCTTCAAAGTGATAATTGTCATTAAAAAAATTCGATCAAAATTAATTGAAAGAGGAATTTTATCGTTCAGCAGAACACGGATAAGTTATCTCTAAACTTTGCCAATCATTTATTTTAAAAAAATAATAGTGATTGAAGAACTATTAATATGATGTAATGGAAATATCAACACTTATAAAATGAAATGTTAATATATATAAAACGAAATTGATTGAATCAAATAAACACAAATTTGTCTAGATCAACGCCATGGTTGTAGTTTTTTAAGAAGTTTATCTCTTTCAACTTCAAAATTTCAATAGACGCCGACTCATGCAAGTTCACCGTCGAAGTGAAACCACATAAATTAAACTTTCATGTAATAGTTACATCAATGGAGACCATGCTAAAAAGCGTGTTGTCAGTATTGAACTTGACTATTACATATATATCTTGTCATAATAGAAATTGCAGGTGTGCTATGATGTTCTTCAACTTGAGAAATTGGGTTCATTATCACATATTGTTATTTGTCAGCCATGACATTGCAATTATCTAACGCAATGCAAGCTCAAAATATTATGTGCAATCTGAAAGAGAAAAAAGAAGTAATTAGATTTGAGGTCAAATTTATATTTTTTTCAGCAAAAAAGAGAAAAACAAATGATAAACAAAATGCCCATAAATAGAGGCTTTTCTCCGACCTTTGGCTGCAAGGCATATGTATCATTTTGTGCACAAAATTTTTGTTATCCGTTATTTTAGTTTGCTCCCATGGCTTAACATTAAAAACGTTGGTATTTGATATGCAACTTGCATGCATTCGGATGAAGGGAGAGAAACATATTTAAAATAGACCATAACATCAATTATGAAT
>CAXKVX010002197.1:0-19454 GCA_964058865.1 Eleocharis quinqueflora
TCCTCGGCTATGCAACTGATGGCACTATTAACGATGTGATGAATATTTTGGATAGTATGCTGCTAAGTCATGTTACACCGGACTATTCAACTTATACTTCCTTAATTAAAGCATATGTTAAAAACAAGAAAGTAGGTGATGCTATGTGCGTGCTGAGAAGAATGAAGAAAGAAGGAATGAAACCTGATTTAGCTTCCTGCTCACCAATATTAGAAGTTATTTGGGAAGTCGGGCGAGTTGATGATGCAAGAGAGTTCATGGACCAGATAATTGGTACGACTGACAAATCAGGTGCTGGATCAGATTGAACCATTAAGTAAACTATTTGTACTTGATTAAGTTAGTTGATGTATTGACAAACTAGTTTATATGCGCATTGCTGAATATCTCTATTCCAGTTTTGTTTGTTTTCTTTGTCTTCTTCTTATAATGTAGCTGTTATATGGATCAACATTTGAATTTTTTAGCGTGCCATGGTACAGGCAAGCTGTGCCGGGTAAAAACAGGGGTAAAGGAGTGAAAGTGTGGTTTAGATAAAGGGTTTTAGCTTTTTAGATAAATGTAATTGATCATTGTCTGTCTTTTGTATGAATCTTTGTTTTATTGTTAAAATGAAGAGGTGGAATTCCCACTAATTTCAAAAAAAAAAAGACTTGCTAATTCTGTACCTAAATACCCCCAATCAACCAAATGTTGTCTGACGTACCTACAAGGCCTTAATCATACCATTTATATTTTGTCCTTGTACCGACATGACCCTCTTGATCGTTGAAACTCACTATATACATTCATGTGTCCATCATAAAGGAATAGTAAAATAGTGAAGTTATCTTAGAATTGCATCAGTGACTATTTCATATTATTTAGAAGTTCACTTTTAGGTTAAGACTTATGCAACATTGAATAATGAGATTGGTAAGGGAACAATACAGTGGCATTCTCTCTATCTTTTTCTATTTATTCTGTTGGTACAAGTATGTCACTGTACATGAATGATTCTTTTTCACAACTTGAGCTGTGCTGAAAATGCATAACTGCCCAGTTTCTCATCAATTTATGTAATGATTCATATGACGGACATAGGAGATAGGTTCTTGCGGAAATTAATGATAAAGCCATATAGCATTATTAATAAATTTGATTTAGCAGCACTTAAATCATAATTGATCCTGAATACCATTTTGCCCTTCCAAACTGTATGCCTTCTATTTGATTTTCTGACAGATTGTGAGGACAATTGTGGTAGTGTGAGTAAGAGATCTCTTGGGTTTCCTTCATTAATTTGTGCATTAGTTACATCTTTCTTATATTGAAAGATTTACTTTTTATGCACCGTATTAAAAAGGCAACGATCGATTATGGCCGTCGGATCTTGAGTAAAGAGTTGGAAACAATGCTGAGCGTTGGATGGGGAGTAAGAACTGATCTGGAAGGAATTAATAGTTCAACTGGAGGCATTCGGGAGAGCAAGAAATGGAGAGGAGAATTACGTACTGTTGAGAGTCAGTTAGGAAATTTTACACATCTACCCTGTTCTTAGTTTATTTTACAATTTGGTCCTTTTTTTTGCTTTTCTGCCTATATAAGGCTGTAAGCTGTATCCTTGTTTTTATCATCTTGAAATTTATGAATGAAATAGAAATGGAAAGCTTAGTTGGCTTCCTTTTGTATATGTTACTCTTTGTATTCCTCCAATTTCCCCAATTGCATTTTTAATTTCCCAATTTCAAGCAACTGATCCATTTAGGATCGTTGCAAGTGGTATCAGAGCCCCAAAAAGATCTCATCTGGGGCAGAAATTTCCATTTTTTTCATCGACGGAATCTTCTTCCACCATTAAATCATGTTGCGATCTGTTTCTCGCCGTGATAGATACTTACCCCTTATTCCTCTTCCTTCATTCGATGGCACGAGACCAAAGGAGTGGCTGGCAAGTTGCGATTCCTACTTTGCTTACTACGAGACATCAGAGAGATACAAGGTTAAGCTCGGGACGATGCAATTCTCGGGAGAAGCAGCTGAGTGGTACGAAATCTACAACTATCAACACCCCAATACACCATGGGGTGAGTTTGTTGAGGATGTCCTTGCCACATTCAATGAAATCGAGGCTGTTGAGATCGATTCTGAGCCGAGTCAATCAATTGAAGAACAATGGGATCATCTAAGGCAGCTACTAACGATGTGGAAGATGAAGCAACAATCGTCTCAGATAGGTGACAGATCGAATCAACTTGATCAGGCAGCAACGGGACAGCACAAACAGTACAACCAGACCGAGCTAGCACCTCTTCATCAGCAGCAAAGCTCACCGAATCGCAATCAGCACCAAATATGGTCTAATCGTCATCAGGATAATCTTGATCAGTTTCCCAGGAAGGTGAACAACAATGTCGCTGTAGTGGAGAATCACATTACTTCCGATGCTCCTATCCAGGTTCTTCCGAAATCGATTCGACCAATAGTGCAAAACAATGGCTTAGATAACACTGACGACCAAGACAGTGACGATGAAGACAAAAACCAGGATTTGGATCCTGATACAGGTTCCAATATGGGTTCGGGTTCAGAATCTGATGCCCCGATTGACGCTACACTGGTGCTTGTGCAGTCTCAGTCCTTTGGTGATGGGGGTCCCTCACGGCAGACTGGTGCTGATTCCTTTGAGCTGCGAGAAAAGGAAGTTGTGGTTCCTGAGGCAGCTGAATCAAAAGCAGCTGAGTATGGCAACGATCTTGAGTCAGGGATGATGTTACAAACCTTGTCTGATAGAAATCCTGGTGAGGTCACAAGCACTGTGCAGATCCACAAGTTGACCGACTCGCTCTATACCGGTTCAATTCAATTCCTCCCTGTTACCGATACAGCCAACCTGCTACAAAGACCAATAGGGATTAACGACAGGGGTATCGACATAGGTGGATTGGTTTTCATCCCACCCAAACCACCGACTCTCCTTTTCTTTGGCATTCCGGTGTTCCTATAAGAAACATAGCAAAACCAAGAGGTCTTTCGGATATTCCTGGTTCCTTAATGAATCAATTTTGGTTTCCATCCGAGATAGTTGCAGCACCTGACAAGGATTTTGGTAAGACTAAACCCACTGAGGTGTTTATTTTAGACCCGCCTACAAGAAACTATAATAAAAAGAGGGCTGTTGTAGGGTACAATTGTTACTTTAGGAAACCTAATCCTTCAAATAGTCTGCCCAATTACTACCATTTGAGAGCTGTTGAGATGGAATCTGGGGTTGCAAGCAGAAAGGTAAAAATGAAACTCCGTATCCTGTCAAGCAAGGTGAGTACCAACGGTATATTAGTTGATCTTCCACCCAGATCTGAAATCAAAGGATATAATTGTTATCCAATTAAGCATAAACCTCCAGACTGGAGTCTGTCTACCAGACTGATTCTAAATAACCTTCACCATTGTTACAACACACATGCCCTTGAGAAATTAAAGGTACTGAATCACAATAATGACTTTAAAGTGTACACTGGCCTGTTGGAGATGATTAGGCCTCGGTTGTTGAGGGTGAATAAAAGGTTTGCAGAAACACATTTCATTGATACAGTAAATAGTGATCGCAACGAAGAAGTTAAATTTCTTGTTGAGGCATTAAATCCGGTACAGTTAGAGATGTGCAAGGAAAATGCATCTCTTACTACCAAAGCTTACTTTGCAATAGAAGAGTTACAGGCTTGTCAGAAGGAAGAGGGGAAACAAATTCGGTATTTGGAACATGAAACTGAATGCAAAGGTAGAGTGGAAACTTTTGATCTTATAAATCTCTTGGTGCCAGGGGATAGAGTGTGCTTTTATTATGCTAAGAAAGACAAATTTGAGAATCATTTGACAAAGGTGGTAAAAGGATGTCAGAGGTCAGAAATCATGAAATCAACAGTATGTTTCCAGTTAATTACTCCTACTGTGCATTCAAAGGTGCGAGTAAAAATATTATTTGGGAAGGATTTAGCTCTCCGTGGGGTCTGCAGTCATTATTTCTCACATGTGAATCAACAGAGCCTCTATGAGAAGGTTACACCAACTCATTTCGTTCAAAATTTTCCAATAGATCTTGAGAATGAATTTCTTATGTGGAAAATTGCTTGGATAGTTCTTCATGTCTCACTCGGTCCATTGTTGTCGGTACGAACGAAACTGAGCCAGAAACCATCACAATTGATCCCCAAGCAAAAAGGCAACCCAATTGCATTAATGGTGAACCAGTACTTACGGGGAAGGTTTCACAAATTCTGCCTTTTAGTACAAACATTCCTGTTACATAAGCACAGCTACTACGGGAGCCACATCAGTACCAAAGCAGTCACTGGTACCACAACATTCCCTGTTTGGATAATTCACCTCTTTGAAATGAATTATACTCAGCTTGAGGACAAGCTGAAATTTAGGGGGAGGGAATGCAACGTATTAAAAAGGCAACGATCGATTATGGCCGTCAGATCTTGAGTAAAGAGTTGGAAACAATGCTGAGCGTTGGATGGGGAGTAAGAATTGATCTGGAAGGAATTAATAGTTCAACTGGAGGCGTTCGGGAAGCAAGAAATGGAGAGGAGAATTACGTACTGTTGAGAGTCAGTTAGGAAATTTTACACATCTACCCTGTTCTTAGTTTATTTTACAATTTGGTCCTTTTTTTTGCTTTTCTGCCTATATAAGGCTGTAAGCTGTATCCTTGTTTTTATCATCTTGAAATTTATGAATGAAATAGAAATGGAAAGCTTAGTTGGCTTCCTTTTGTGTTACTCTTTGTATTCCTCCAATTTCCCCAATTGCATTTTTCATTTCCCAATTTCAAGCAGCTGATCCATTTAGGATCGTTGCATTTTATGTGTTTGATTTAGATGCTTTAACCTGATACAGTTACTGGAGTGCGGTCTGATACTGCCTTGCTGGTATCAACTGTACCAACCAGCAAGAAATTGCAGCGGGATACATTCAATGCTCGATCCAGTCTTGTAGGGTTTTAATCAAAATCAAATTGCTAAAGCAGCGAGATACTTCATTGCATAAAGCACAAAGTTTGGGAGAAAATGAATGTTGATGCAATATGTACTGATGTAATCGGTGTCAGTTAATCTTGTAAATATATTTGGAATAATGGATGGTTGTTCAATTATGTGCTAAACTCAAAATTTATTTTAGTTTCTTTTCAATGAGCATCTTTCTTGAATTTATTAATTAGCTGTTATACTTTCTTAATTAAAATTATGTCATGTTTTTCTTTTGTAAATAGTTAATTGATTGTGATAATTTAATCCGTGACCTTTGATTAGAAATTGTGAAATTAAAAGTAGTTAATCGATTCTCATCCATGTTGAATTAAATGCAAAAATGCAATGAAAACTTTAGCAAGGAGTAGACAGTGTGAAGTACTATACCGAGAAAACGAAAAGTTTCAGACTTTCAGTGCTGCAAAATTTCCATTATTAAAATGCTTCTAGAAGGATAGCAGTTTTCATTCTTTTATGCTGCTCGAATATAATTTTTTTTTATTGTAGCTACGAATCTCTCAAAAAGTTTTGACTTTTTCATTTAGATTTAAAATTTTAAAATATAAATAAGAACTGAAAATGTAAAATTTTGTAACAGAATTATAAAACCGGAATCTCTCTCCATTTATGCAACAACTAACGACTGACAATAGGTGGCAGCGCTGGCTCACAGTTGTTCTTTCTTGAAGAACTCCCAACTCCGACCTGAATCTCTTTTCATTAGCCGTATGGATATTCCAGATAGGCTACAAATCTCAGCTAAGTTATTATTTATCAGATACCTAATTGTCTCCTCGTCTCTAGTACAAAGCTTGTGTTTCATGCCATCAAGCCGTGTTTTGAGAGATTGCGATTTAGTGTATCGATTTTCAAGAAATTGGTTCAATACATTATCAATTAATAATTTCTGGTACTAAATTGTAGCATGTCTGGAGTGAGAATTGTAAGAGACTGCTGTAAGAATTATTAATTATGGATTAAAGTCTAGCCCATAATTAATTAAAGATTGATGGCCCAGTCCAATTAGAGTAATCTCTTGATTAATTATAGCCATTGGATGGAGCCTCCTCATTGCATCTATTAATTTTTGGTGGCTGAGATTAAATAGAACTCTCTAATAAGGAATGTCCTCTCTCTCCTATGCCATAACAGAAAACATAATTGTAAAAACGTTTTTTGCTCTTGACTGAAAGGAGACCACCATCCTAGAGCACAATAGAAAGAGAGAGAAACATCTCCTTGTGCAGGAAATCAACTCTCTTCAAGGAAGGTTGTAAGGAGGGCTGCACAACAAGGAAAACACGCAAGGTGCAGAAAATTCCAGCAAGACGTTGGTGCAGTTTTCTTGAAGTTTCTCATCCGGAAAAGCACTTCTCGCAAGGAGAAATTATAGCAATCATGGACAAAGGTAAACCCCTATATTAGTGTTAATTTTATAGAGGTTTTTGGTGATTTTATGGAATTCTAAAGGTCCTAAAGGCTGCTCACTAATTGATTGACCTTTCCGCATTATAGATGATTAAAGATGATAATTGTTTATTAAAGTTGAATTGTTATGTGATATGAATTATTGCAAATATCATATTACATGTGGTATCAGAGCATGGTTGAAGAATTCCATAAAATTCCATGAAAGTTTGATGAATTGCTTAATTTAGGGGCCAATAACGGTTTTCGGTTCAATTGAACTTTTTCTTCATAATTTTGATTGCCAAAGTGATTGGATTATGAGAAATAGTTTGAATTATGGATAATCAAAATATTTAGGCCAAATTCCAGTTTCATGGTTGAAAGAATTGATCAGAACAGTAGAAAACGAGAAATTCTTTGAAAAGATGTCAAGATCGTTAATAACGATCTAGAACGTTATTAACGATCATATATCGTTAATAACGATCAGTGTTAATTTTCAAAATTTTGAACTGAATTGAGATCGTTAATAACGATCATGAACGTTAAATAACGATCTCCACTGGAGTTTTTGATTTTTTTTTTTATTTGGGTTGTATAGTTCGTTATTAACGATCAGAGTTCGTTAGGTAACGATCTCCACTGTTGATTCTACCCAAATTTATTGAAATATTTTGATTTTGAGCCGAATAATTATGGTTAATATCTAGTTATATATTAATGATAATGGTACCCTATATTAACGCAAATATAACTAGTTTATTATGAATTTACATAATTTTTATTGGATAGTCCAAAGATTATCACAAATTGTGTTTATTCAAAATTAAGTGGTGTTTTAATTATTAAGTTAGTAGTTGATCATCCAAAGATGACAATTTGAACTAACGACAATTGAATACCAATTAAAGAATAGAATTAGAATAGATATATTATAGTTATATTATTTATTCATTAAAGTTTTTAATATGGTAATAAGCCCCAAAGGGTAATTATGATATTAATTTTAAAGTAGTTGTTTCTTCCGAATCTGAGTTTAAGTTATAAAATAGGAATTAAAGTGTTCACCTTAAAGTTTCCTATTTCTAAGTCAATTATATGATCTAATTAAAGTTTTTCCTTGTCCTTTCTTTTATGGAATTTAGCTCCATTCACTGTCTCAATGCAATCGCATGCAAGTTCTGTGGTTGTCTATAATGGACTTAACTTTGCTGAATGGTCTGAGCAAGTGAGTTTCCATCTTGGGGCGCTAGACCTAGATCTGGCATTACTGGAAGACAAGCCACCGGCACTAACGAGGACCAGTTTAACTGCTGAGAAAAATCTCATGAACAACTGGATTCGTTCTAACAGGTTGTGCCTCATGTTTATGAAAATGACTGTTGCGGGGAACATTAAAGTTTCGCTTCCCGAAGTTGAGACAGCTAAGGAATTTATGGAAGAGTTAAAGAAAAGATCCAAAACTGCTGACAAATCATTAGCTAGTACACTTATGGCTCAACTTACCACCATGAAGTACGATGGTAAGAGTACTATGCATGATCACATTTTGGAGATGACTTCCCTAGTTGCCAAACTCAAAACTATAGGTATGACAGTTGATGACTCTTTTGTTATTCAATTCATCATAAACTCATTACCGAAAGAAGTTTATGGTCCGTTCCACATGACTTATAATCTGAACAAGGATGTGTGGACATTAAATGAATTGACTAATCAATTAATTGAGGAGTCGAGGCGTCTTGGACCGTATAAGCCTCACACTGTCAACTTTGCAAATGATCATGAAGCGGGTAGTTCTAAAGGCAAATCATCAAGTTCTAAAGGCAAGAATAAAAGTAACTCTGCCATGAAAGTTGGAGCTAAGGGTAAGTGTCACTTCTGTCACAAGACGGGACACATTAAGAAAGATTGCCCGAAGCGTAAACAGTGGTTCGAAAAGAAAGGTATGAATAATACTTTTGTTACATATGAATCACATTTAATTGATGTTCCAAAGAATACTTGGTGGGTTGATTCAGGTTCTACTACTCACATTTCTAACAACTTACAGGGATTTCTTTCGATCCAAACCACAAACCACGCAAGTGAGCGGTTCGTGATAATGGGAAACAAGTCTAAAGTTCCAGTAGAAGGTGTTGGTACATACCGACTTGTAATGAAAACTGGTTACTATTTGGATTTGTATGATTGTATGTATATTCCGTCATTTTCGAGGAACTTGTTATCTATCTCGAAAATGGATAATTGTATGTATACATTTAAATTTGGATCTGGATTGTTTAGTGTGTATAAAGATAATTGCTTAATTGGTAATGGCAGTTTGATTGATGGTTTATACAAATTAGATTTAAATGATGATTATGTGAAATCCATTAATGAGAATTACAATGTTGGAATGAAAAGAGCTTTCATTGATGAAAAATCTGCTTATTTGTGGCACAAACGCTTAGGTCACATATCAAAAGAGCGTATTCAACGACTCGTAAAATGTGATGTATTGCCGAGTCTTGATTTTACAGATTTAAATGTGTGTATTGATTGTATTAAAGGAAAACAAACAAAGCACACAAAGAAAGGTGCCACTCGTAGCAGTAATTTATTAGAGATAATACATACCGATATTTGCGGTCCATTCGATGTTCCCACTTTTAATAGTGAAAAGTACTTCATCACTTTTACAGATGATTATTCACGTTATGGATACATTTATCTACTTAATGACAAGTCTCAATCATTAGAAGCTCTTAAGGAGTTTATAACAGAGGTTGAGAGACAGTTAGATAAACGTGTAAAAATCATTCGTTCTGATCGTGGTGGTGAATTTTATGGAAAATATACCGAAGCAGGTCAAAATCCTGGTCCATTCGCTAAGTTTTTAAAAGAACGTGGTATAGTTGCACAATATACGATGCCCGGTACACCGCAACAGAATGGTGTAGCCGAACGCCGTAATCGTACATTAATGAATATGGTTAGAAGTATGTTAAGTCATGCTAATATACCTAAGTCTTTGTGGATGTATGCATTGAAAACTGCCGTGTATTTATTGAATCGGGTTCCAAGCAAAGCAGTGGAGAAAACTCCATTTGAATTGTGGACTGGAAGGAAACCGAGTTTAAGGCATATACATGTGTGGGGTTGTCCTGCTGAAATACGGTTGTACAATCCAAATGAAAAGAAATTGGATTTTAAAACTATTAGTGGGTTCTTTATTGGTTATCCACAGAAATCAAAGGGGTATATGTTTTATTGTCCTAACCATAGTACGCGTATAGTTGAGTCGGGAAATGCTAAATTCATTGAAAATGATGAGTTTAGTGGGAGTTCTTCAATTCAGTCCAATGCTGAAATTAATGAAATAAATGAGCAAATTATAGAAACATTGCCCATTGAACCAGTGGTACAAGTTCCAAATGTTGCTATGCGACATTTTAATGTTCGGAATGATGTTCCAATAAATGAAGAAGAACAACCTCAAGACGATCAACCAAATGTAATTAATGAGCCATTAAGAAGATCCGTGCGTGAGCATAGATCGGCTATTTCTGATGATTACTTGGTTTATTTACAAGAGTCTGAAATTGATTCTAGAATTGAAGATCCTACGACTTATAAAAGGGCGTTAGAATCCAAAGAATCGCAACAATGGATTGATGCTATGAAAGATGAGTTAAATTCTATGGCACAGAATGATGTATGGGATTTGGTTGAATTACCTAAAGGATCCAAATCTGTTGGATGTAAATGGATCTACAAAATCAAGTATGATCAAAATGGTAATATCGAAAAGTATGATCAAAATGGTAAAATCGGTATCAATAGTTGATATCAAATATGGTATCTATGTATCATGTATCAGCTCCATAAAAAAAGTGGTTTCTTGTTCCCTCCCAGTTCTGAACTAACTAATTTATTATTTCCATTTCTTCCCTCAAATTTGCTTTTCTAGTGAACTCAAGGAGCAGTTGTAATATGAAATTTGCAATAATTCATATCACATAACAATTCAACTTTAATAAACAATTATCATCTTTAATCATCTATAATGCGGAAATGTCAATCAATTAGTGAGCAGCCTTTAGGACCTTTAGAATTCCATAAAATCACCAAAAACCTCTATAAAATTAACACTAATATAGGGGTTTACCTTTGTCCATGATTGCTATAATTTCTCCTTGAGAGAAGTGCTTTTCCGGATGAGAAACTTCAAGAAAACTGCACCAACGTCTTGCTGGAATTTTCTGCACCTTGCGTGTTTTCCTTGTTGTGCAGCCCTCCTTACAACCTTCCTTGAAGAGAGTTGATTTCCTGCACAAGGAGATGTTTCTCTCTCTTTCTATTATGCTCTAGGATGGTGGTCTCCTTTCAGTCAAGAGCAAAAAACGTTTTTACAATTATGTTTTCTGTTATGGCATAGGAGAGAGAGGACATTCCTTATTAGAGAGTTCTATTTAATCTCAGCCACCAAAGATTAATAGATGCAATGAGGAGGCTCCATCCAATGGCTATAATTAATCAAGAGATTACTCTAATTGGACTGGGCCATCAATCTTTAATTAATTATGGGCTAGACTTTAATCCATAATTAATAATTCTTACATTCTCCCACTTGGTCCAGTACAAACTTCTTTAAATTGCAATCTCTTATGTTTAACTGTACCAAGCGATCTTTAATATTTATAATTACATCTAAATGTCACGAGTCATAGCGGGCATGAGCAATTTTTCACTCTACTCAATTCCTTCTATGTACCACGATGACACATCGACATAATTACAAATCTTTCAAAGGCTTACTTTAATATCCACTATAATGTTTTCATTTCGAAAACGGATTCCTTTTGTTTAACAAACAATAATATTAATGCAATAATATAAACTTAAGGAATATCACAAACAAACACAATAAATATTTGTCTTTGATCAATCTATTCAACAAATATACAAATAATATCATACAACATACATATTATCACGATTTACTACACCCATTTTCATTACTAGTTCACCAAATTGCTTGGGTGGCAATCCTTTCGTCAAAGGATCAGCTATCATGAGATTCGTGCTGATATGTTGTATTGAAACCGTTTGTTTCTTTACTTCATCTTTAACTGACAAGTACTTAAGTTCCATGTGCTTTGCACCTTTCGAGTACTTATCATTCTTGCTATAAAATACGGCTGCGGAATTATCACAATAAATCTTTAATGGTCTTTCAATGCTATTCACGACCTTCAATTCAGCAATAAATTTCCTAAGCCATAAACCTTGAACCATAGCCTCAAAGCAAGCTACGAATTCAGCCTCCATAGTCGAAGTAGCTATAATCGACTGTTTGGCGCTTTTCCATGATATTGCTCCTCCGGCCAATAAATAGAGAAAACCATTAGTGGATTTCCTCGTGTCTTTGCATCCGGCAAAGTCCGAGTCTGAGTACCCAATGACCTCCAGTTCATGAGATCTTCTATATGTCAACATATGATCTTTTGTCCTTTTAAGATAACGCATCACTTTCTTTGCTGCTTTCCAATGCTCCATACCGGGATTACTTTGGTATCTCCCGAGCATACCTACAGCAAAACTTATGTCTGGTCTTGTACAGGTCTGTGCGTACATGAGACTGCCAACAATTGATGCATATGGAATACTTTTCATTTGTTCCTTCTCTAATTCAGATTTAGGACATTGATCAAGCTCCGAGAAACTATCACCTTTCTGAATTGGAACAATACCTGCTAAACAATTTTCCATTCGAAATCTTTCAAGAATTTTATTAATATAGGCCTTTTGAGACAAACCCAATATACCATGTGAACGATCCCGGAATATTTCTATCCCAATCACATAGTTTGCCTCACCCATATCTTTCATTTCGAAATGTTTTGAAAGAAATCTTTTTGTATCACTTAGAAGACCTAAATCATTAGTTGCCAATAAGATATCGTCAACATATAAGACCAAAAATATAATCTTACTCCCACTAACCTTCATGTATATACAACGATCAACAACATTTTCCTTAAAACCATAAGAAGTAATAATGTCATTGAACTTGAGATACCATTGACGGGAAGCTTGTTTTAGTCCATATATTGACCTTTTCAATTTACATACCAAGTTTTCACCGTTACTCCCACTAATTGAAAAACCTACAGGCTGATCCATATACACTTCTTCGTTAAGTTCACCATTTAAGAACGCTGTTTTGACATCCATTTGATGTAGCTCAAGATCATAATGAGCCACTAATGCCAGAATAATAATTATGGATTAAAGTCTAGCCCATAATTAATTAAAGATTGATGGCCCAGTTCAATTAGAGTAATCTCTTGATTAATTATAGCCATTGGATGGAGCCTCCTCATTGCATCTATTAATCTTTGGTGACTGAGATTAAATAGAACTCTCTAATAAGGAATGTCCTCTCTCTCCTATGCCATAACAGAAAACATAATTGTAAAAACGTTTTTTGCTCTTGACTGAAAGGAGACCACCATCCTAGAGCACAATAGAAAGAGAGAGAAACATCTCCTTGTGCAGGAAATCAACTCTCTTCAAGGAAGGTTGTAAGGAGGGCTGCACAACAAGGAAAACACGCAAGGTGCAGAAAATTCCAGCAAGACGTTGGTGCAGTTTTCTTGAAGTTTCTCATCCGGAAAAGCACTTCTCGCAAGGAGAAATTATAGCAATCATGGACAAAGGTAAACCCCTATATTAGTGTTAATTTTATAGAGGTTTTTGGTGATTTTATGGAATTCTAAAGGTCCTAAAGGCTGCTCACTAATTGATTGACCTTTCCGCATTATAGATGATTAAAGATGATAATTGTTTATTAAAGTTGAATTGTTATGTGATATGAATTATTGCAAATTTCATATTACAACTGCTCCTTGAGTTCACTAGAAAAGCAAATTTGAGGGAAGAAATGGAAATAATAAATTAGTTAGTTCAGAACTGGGAGGGAACAAGAAACCACTTTTTTTATGGAGCTGATACATGATACATAGATACCATATTTGATATCAACTATTGATACCGATTTTATCCTGCACATTATTTGAGTTATTATGCATGTTTTTTGTACTGAAATAGTTATACATGTTATTAATTTTATTATGTATCTTTAGTAGAGTTATCATGCACATTATTTGAGTTATTATGCATGTTATTTTTTGTATTGAAATAATTAAACATGTTTTTTTTTGTACTAAAATAGTTATAGTATAACATGCATAATAATTCAAATAATGTGCAGGATAACTCAACTAAATGTGCATAATAAAATCGGCATCAATAGTTGATATCAAATGTGGTATCTACGAAACATTATCCTTTTTTTAAATTTTGACAGCCCGCTGCCTAGTATAATAAAAAATACATTCGACATCTTAAACGACAACGACAACTACTACAAGCATCCATCACAACAACACGAGTTATCTAAATTGTACCTAAACTTTTTCTCAATGTCAAAATTGCCAAATGTCAAAATTCTGGTATGAACCTGTAATTTTTCCAAGTACAAATATATTTTTTTGTCTGTGTGCTCAAAGTTATATACTTATGTTTCCTTCCTAGATTTGGGGCTCATTTTCTGAAGAAAAAAATGAGGGTCAAGCCTTCAAAAGTTCAAATTTTATATGGATCACGAAACGTGATCAATTTAGAACCACAGTTACAACCACACTGTGTAATTATTGTGTTATTTAAACTTGTTTGAGAATGTTTGTTGGCACAATAAATGCTCAATGTGATGCTCTTGTAATGGAAATAAATGATACTAAACAGTTGGATTTCTATTTTTCCTCTCTGGGTCATCTTTTGTTTGTATATTTATTGTCCTGTTATTTATACTGGTCAAAGCTGATCGAAGGAGATGTTGAAAGAACATGTATTACTCATTTCTCTGATATTTCGTTATGATAAGCAATACACAGTGGGGCTCCCTTCGGCTAAGCTTTAGCTCGGGCTCCGCACCTGAGTATTTTCGTACAAATATAAATCATAATAAAACAATTTGAGTTAAGCTTGGGTGTGTTTTAAATTACTATAAGATCCATGTAGAACTAATATTTCTCTTGAAATTTCTCCATCTTAAGAATAAGAAATGCCAAAAAACCGTATATCATCCATACTATAATTATAATTAAAAATTTTGATGCCAAACTCTTATGTAATAACTTGAGGGGAAATTATGTGGTGCTGAGCTGAAGGAACTCTAGCTTCTTGTCTAGGTATGTATCTGATTATTATCACAATTTGAGATGAATATAATTGGGAAAGGCCCATATTGGCCCAATAAAATCAGCCTAATAATATTTTTAGTTGACCCACTAGTTAAATAGGCCAAGCCCAAACGACGCAGAATAGTGGGGGTAATTAAATAAAAAAAAAAACACTTTTACGGTCGGGGATATTACCACTCCCCACTCTTCAGTATCCAGTATCCACTGAAGCTTCCATTCTCCACACCTCTCCTCTCATCTCGGAATTCAATTGCCGTGCCACTTGATCATATGCAATGGGGACACGGCAGTTGGTATCCCTCGTAAGAGAGCGCTGTCGATCGGGTACTCTAACCTTCCCCGAAGCACTTGACCTATTCCACCGCCTGCTGGCCACCACTGACCCTGCGCCGCACATCTATCCTTTCAATGATCTCCTCACATCACTTGTTCGCATGACGAACCTAAGCACCCATTATTCCACCGTATTTGCCCTCTTCAACCGATTGACTCGAACTAAGCGGGTCGCACCCAACACCTGCACCTACGGGATCCTAATGGATTGTTGTATCCGACTGAACCGGGTGCAGCTTGCTTTTGTTGTTCTCGGGAGGTTTCTTAAGGTGGGTGGTCCTGCGGCTCAACCAGGTGTATTCAATCCATTACTGAAGGGATTTTGTAAGGAAAATAGGATCCATGAGGCTGCAGCCTTGGTGCTCGATAAAATGCCTAGGCTTGGCTGCGCACCCAATCTCATCTCCTATAACACTCTTATAAATGGTCTGTGTAAAACGAGTGGAACTGAGGAGGCAGAGGCTCTCATGGATCACATGGTTTCCAAAGGAATTGAACCTAACATTGTGACCTATAACACTCTCATAGATGGTCTGTCCAAGAAAGGACTGATGAACAAGGCAAAGCAGATGCTACAGCGCATGATTTACAAAGGTCTTGAACCCAATGTTGTAACGTACAATGCTGTCATGGATGCACTATGCAAGCAAGGAGCAACCAACAAGGCAGAGGAACTCATGCATCTTATGGCTTTGAGGGGGCTTCAACCTGATATTGTGACCTACACCACTCTCATAGATGGTTTTTGCAAGGAAGGGCAGCTAGACAAGGCATTGAATATGCTGCAGTGCATAATTTCCAAAGGGCATGAGCCAGATGTTGTGACTTACAATGCTGTCATGAATGCACTGTGCAAGAATGGGGATATTGACAAGGCAATAAAGTTGCTACCCATTATGGTTTCTAAAGGCATACAACCTAATGTGTTTTGTTATAATACTTTTATACATGGGTTCTTAAAGACGAACCAATTAGAGAAGGCGAAGAAGTTGCTCAGCGAGATGGTGTCGAAAAGAATCTTACCAGACAATGTCACATGCAATATTGTCATGGATGCACATTGCAAGAATGGGGAAACTGACAAGGCAGAGGCTTTGTTAGAATGTATGTTTCAGCATGGCTACTTGCCAGATACAATTAGCTTTTCTACAGTGATTAATGGTCTTTGCAACAAAGGTTCAATGGATAAAGTGGAAAAACTGCTGAAGGCAATGCTTGTTAAAGGTGTGATGCCTAATCTTCTTACATATAACAGTGTTATCAAGGGCTATTCTATGCTTGGCCACTGGAAGGAGATGATTAGGGTTTTCAAGGAAATGCTCGATCGAGGCTGTTTGCCAGATGAGGTTACTTACGGATCCATGTTGGATTCTATGTGCAAACAAGGCCAAATCAAGGAAGCTCACAAGTTGTTTGATTTAATGGTCAGCAGAGGCATAAAACCGAATGCTGTTTTGTATCGAATTTTACTCCTCGGCTATGCAACTGATGGCACTATTAACGATGTGATGAATATTTTGGATAGTATGCTGCTAAGTCATGTTACACCGGACTATTCAACTTATACTTCCTTAATTAAAGCATATGTTAAAAACAAGAAAGTAGGTGATGCTATGTGCGTGCTGAGAAGAATGAAGAAAGAAGGAATGAAACCTTAGCTTCCTGCTCACCAATATTAGAAGTTATTTTGGAAGTCGGGCGAGTTGATGATGCAAGAGAGTTCATGGACCAGATAATTGGTACGACTGACAAATCAGGTGCTGGATCAGATTGAACCATTAAGTAAACTATTTGTACTTGATTAAGTTAGTTGATGTATTGACAAACTAGTTTATATGCGCATTGCTGAATATCTCTATTCCAGTTCTGTTTGTTTTCTTTGTCATCTTCTTATAATGTTGCTATTATATGGATCAACATTTGAATTTTTTAGCATGCCATGGTACAGGCAAGCTGTGCCGGGCAAAAATAGGGGTAGAGGAGTGAAAGTGTGGTTTAGATAAAGGGTTTTAGCTTTTTAGATAAATGTATTTGATCATTGTCTGTCTTTTGTATGAATCTTCGTTTTATTGTTAAAATGAAGAGGTGGAATTCCCACTAATTTCAAAAAAAAAAAAAACTTGCTAATTCTGTACCTAAATACCCCCAATCAACCAAATGTTGTCTGACCGTTCCTACAAGGCCTTAATCATACCATTTATATTTTGTCCTTGTACCGACATGACCCTCTTGATCGTTGAAACTCACTATATACATTCATGTGTCCATCATAAAGGAATAGTAAAATAGTGAAGTTATCTTAGACTTGCATCAGTGACTATTTCATATTATTTAGAAGTTCACTTTTAGGTTCAGACTTGTGCAACATTGCATAATGAGATTGGTAGGGGAACAATACAGTGGCATTCTCTCTATCTTTTTCTATTTATTCTGTTGGTACAAGTATGTCACTGTACATGAATGATTCTTTTTCACAACTAGAGCTGTGCTGAAAATGCATTACTGCTCAGTTTCTCATCAATTTATGTAATGATTCATATGCCGGACATAGGAGATGGGTTCTTGCAGAAATTAATGATAAGGCAACATAGCATTATTCATAAATTTGACTTAGCAACACTTAAAACCATAATTGATCCTGAATTACAATTTTGCCCTTCCAAACTGTATGCCTTCTGTTTGATTTTCTGACAGATTGTGAGGACAATTGTGGTAGTGTGAGTAAGAGATTTCTTGGGTTTCCTTCATTAATTTGCGCATTGGTTACATCTTTCTTATATTCAAAGATTTTACATCTTTCTGTTTGATTTTACATCGTTGATTTGATCTCAGGCTACTTTTTTTCTCTCTCAATACTTGTACCAAGAGAACAAAGATTGAGACGTGCTCATGTATAGATTTGTGAGGGAAAAACAAAAATGAACTTGTTTTCATTACAGTGAGTCCCAAATTTAGATGATTAAGGTTAGCGGCGCATCCGATGTTTGCTTTTAGCCCCCATTTTGTGACATTAATTGATTTTGTTTTGTGGCGAAGTATGACTGTATGAGTATTGACGTGGGCCTTTTTGCAATGGCACGACAACCGTTCGATGAAATGCCTGTGTCATTACTTTTTGCAATATAAGGGTATGTATAACAGAAAAAACTCATATGTTATTATTGTTTGATGTTGAATGTACGAGCTCATTACGGTACCAGTAAGTTTCAGTTTCTCATTATCTGATATTTAAAAAAAAGAATAATGTGCGTTCACATAGTGAAATAATTGCATGCATAATAAAATATGTAATATAAGTATCGAATGCATCATAGAAATGAGGACATAAAAATGTATCCTATTTTGATGATTTGAAAATTTAAAGGGCGTATTTCAATACAAGATATTTTCAGAAAAATAAAAAGGAATAGGACTATATTTTTAGTCATTAGTGTCTAGAAATTTGGAAGAAAAGAGTGATATACTATTTAATGCCTGTACAGTGTATATAGAAGTCCAAATCAAAAGATCAATAGTCTAATATTTTTATATTGCAACATGATGATTACTTCTTTTTCTCATATAAGCGATATCTTTACCTTTGATATTTATTATTTTTTAAATATTTCTTCGATTATTATTTTTTAAATAATCAAATACATTTATACAAAGAGAGACAATGTCCAACATCATCTCTGCTATGTTTGCACTTAAGATTACTTCTTACATTATGTTATTTATTTCTTTATTTAAACCACAAAATAATGTTTCAGTAATTTTTGGTTTCAGGCTTCTCACATCATTCATTTTATGGGCTCACAACATTTCGACGGGCTTTCTTTGTTGGGACCGATCATCTTTAGTCTTGAGGAAGCAGGGGAGATTCGCAGCCCTGCGGACGCAAATTTGCGTTCGCAGGGTTCGGGAACCATCCGATCGCATCATTTTTCGCGCACGCGATTGAAAAGTACGAAATTCAAAGAATTTGATTTGGAAAGTACGAATCTCAAAGCACATAGGACGATTTCCGAAACTGCGAACGGGTTTTGAGTTCGCAGGGTTGCGAACCTAACCCGAGCTGCTTGAGTGCCGTTAAGTACAACGAGTCATGGACATTATTCTTCAAATATTTTATTTCTGCCAAATTCAAATTACCTAGTGCTGACAATTTTTACATGCACTTTGCAAGATGATGCAATACAAAAAAAATTTGTGCTTAGCCTCAAAAAATTGGCAAGTACCCAAGATCGTGTGCCTGGTAGCTATATTCGTGCCTATCCTCGGGCTAAATCGTTATGACACACAATTGGCGTAAGAGCTCGTTAGAGAAAGTGCCAACTCCTCATCCAACGAGACCACTTTCCAGCAAGCCCGCAGGGAGTACAAAGAAATAACAATGTTCAAAGTCAGCACACGATGGTAGAACGCAACAATCGTGCCATCATTCACTGCATGATGCCACATAACG
>CAXKVX010002198.1:0-16399 GCA_964058865.1 Eleocharis quinqueflora
ATATGTTTTCACTAGTATAAAAGGCGCTGGATCTCCAAATATTATTATCATCATATTCTAAGCACATGTGTTGTGAATTAACCTCTATTTTCTTCAATATTACGAAAAAATACTTCTCGGTTCATTCGTGACCTTGAAGATAAGTTGACACCGGAGATTGCTTGGAATGATTCGCTAGTGTACCGTTATGCTGCTCAACCATCTCCAACAACTCCTTTGATCAAGAGAAGAATACGAAGGAGACCGTAGAACTTGAATTGGGAGGCGCAACCGTTCAAGGGCTCAAGGCATTTAAATTTACAACGAATGAGGTTCTAAGATTTAAATTCGATGGACCATGGTCGGCATTTGAAATATACTAGGCATACAAACGCGCTTTGCGCATATAAAAGTGAGTACAATAAATTTTGAGCCTGTAAAAGTAGTAACCTAGCGAATGAGGAGCCTGTAAAAGTCGATATCACTCCAACTAAGAGAACAGATCCAACTCGTTAGTGTTAGTAGCTACAGAAATACCCGTTCGTGGGAAAAAACCAAACAAACATAAGGTAAAAATAGTTAGGATAAGGATTGGTATTAAACAGTTTTAAACTTGGGACTTCAAAAATAATAAACCCTAGAGTTCTTGCTCAAACAACTAACCTTTCGCATTGTGCGAACAAAATAAAAGAAGAAAACGACCACAATCAGAGGTCGCCAATCCATACTCAAAATCAAGAAAAATCGAACTAAAAAAAGAAGTGAATCGTCGATAAAACGGCGAAGGGCTAAAGCGACGTTGAGAAGTCGGTGCCAACGCGCAAATGGAGAAGAAGGTGTGGCAAGCAAAAGCGAAACCTCATTAAAAGATTGGATTAGATTTTAATGCAGAGAATATATATAATGAATTTGTAATGGATGTTGGTGTGAGGTTTGATGGGTTTCTTCAGCTTATGGATCACTCTCTTGAGTGAGAGATGGAGAGAAAGGAATGAAATCTTCTGCAAAATTTTTTGTTCCGAATTGTTCCAAACTTTTGATCTTAACCGTATGTTAAGGATCAATGGTCATGAACAATAAAATAAAAACTCTTTCTGAATCATAGTTTATGAACAGTGATTTTGTTCCACAATGATATAGTTAGATGTCTAATTTTAGAGCCCAGCACCGACCTGATCGTCTCTTCACCATCTCAAACTATTACCCTCCGACTCTCTCGCTCTCTTCTCTTCTCGCACTACATTGCAGTACACCATTCATCAATTTTCCCCCTTTCTTCTCTGTTTGGGTTGGTTTGGAAGCTTTTGGGGCTGCCTGACAATGACATAGGCGGATAGACCAGATATTTCCAGATTCTGATCCCCAGTGGAAAGGCCGTACGTCGTCAGTCTTCATGGGAGAAGCGGTGAGTAGATTTCTTATTGTATTATATCATTCATTCGTTTGTTTGTTTGTTTCTTTCTTTCTTTTGTGAACAATAGTGCTTCTCCTACTGTAAATTGGAACCTCAGATCGGAAACAGCAGCTTCAATACACAGTGCATTCTATCATAATTATTTTTTTAAGCATAAGCTAGGTACAAATCAATAAGCATTAAGTACAGATCAACGTGCCACTCACCTTGAGAACCTAGTGACTATCACCATATATTCATGAGCTCAATTATGACATAATTATTTTTTTAATTCATCTTAATTTTAAGCAACATTATTACATTATTATTATGGGCTTTAATTTATCCAACTACAAATCCATATGTTAGATAACAATCAACAACCTCTGCAGATAAATTTCAAATAAAATACATATACACATCGATCGTAGACTATTTTGCAAGTGTAGGTGTTCATAAAATTAAAATAACAACATAGCAATGCACCAATTTATTACCTTACTCCCACTCCAACTGAAACTGGAGCGTCATCCATACTTGTAATTTATCTAATTGACAAATCATTTCTTATCTTTTGCATAAGAAAGATTCAAACCCAGCAACCGGGAGGAACAGGAAAATGCAATTGGGTGTTCGAATTCTGAATCTTTTGTAAATAACACACATATTGAAGCACTTACTACCTTCTGGAAAGTGGAAACCTAGCATGAGACCAACTTGGGTCATTGCTGACGCTCTCTTCGCCTACCCCTTTGGTCTCCTCCACTCCCCCATTTCATTTTCTCTTGGCAAGAGAGTACGAATAGAGAGGGTCGCAATCTTATCTTGCTTGAAGAGCTACACGATGCTGGATTCCATCTCTCCAACTCAATGCAATGCTAATAAGAACGGAGAGAAATAACGCTACAAATAATTCTTTACACGGAGACGGAGAATGAAGATACGATTGTTATAGCTTACCATTCAAAACCGAATAGGTCAACACATCACCCATTGGATCCAACCATGTTTAACTCCATTTGGTTCAGTTCAATTTGGTATCCATTCAATCAAACCTGTCAAACTGATTTTACAACAGGTCTGTACGTACATGTTATACAGTTGCCATGAGAAGGCCATCCAAGATCAATTCAAGTTTGGTTACCTATACACATTCTCCTGATCATAATATACACCAATATTCATACCTCAAAGAAACATACTAATAAAAGAGCTGGTACAGGGTCTATCCCACAAAAACTTGACTGGTGCAATAAGATTGTGACTTAGCCATATTGGTACAAGGGCTGGAACATGTATAAGATCTATCCCATATGTCAGGAGAAGAAATGTGATTGGTAGCCGTTGGCGTCAGTGGTATGAATGATGGGCTGGCAACCAAAGGAATTGGGCTACGGCAGAAGGTAACAGGCCAAGACACCACAAACACTAATGGGCTCAACACAAAACAAAAACTAGAAGAGGAGTCGCTGACAAGTGGGACCCACATGATAAATGGAGATAAAATGATAGAAGTCGTTGGAAGAGAGAGAGAGTAAGTTGGCTGTGTCAGCAGGATTTTTATTCATTTTTATTCATTGTAGTATTTGATTTGAAATTTTTGGTACTCAACTCAAACAAGAGTTTATACCTAAAGACAATTAACACAAACACTTTGGTCTATCTCTCCCTCAATTTGACACTTAATTGGAAGAGAATTTAATTAATTGTGAAATTTTATATTTAGTCCCACTTGTGTAGTCAAGTTGTTTATCCTCTTCCATGATTGTGTTTTCAATCAGACACATTTATCTTGTAGAGCGGTGTAACTCCTTGCATAGGTTTAGAAATCTAAGAATGGTTGTCTTGTTGAGAATAAATCAAAGATAGGTTTCGCAATTGTAGAACACTTGTGATCTAGTGGAATCTATTTCGGAAGAAAGTTTTGGTTCCGGAAGTCCCGTGGACGTAGGCGTAGTTTGTTTGTATGTCGAACCATGTTACATAGCGTGTTCTTGTATTTTCTTGATCTCTCTTGCTCTTTACTCTCTCTCTTTACTATATTTGTACTTTATTATTTGATATGCTCAATTGCTTTTAATACTTGCTTGCTTGTGATTTTAGCTAGGTGATTAATGTTCCAAAGTTTGAATTGTTATTGTTAAAAATATTTTCGCACTAGTACTTGACCTTAGGACCTCATTCTAACACAATGATCTTAAGACTAAGATTGAGTTGCTAGAAACTAGAGTAAATGACATTAAGACCAAAATCAATTTTGACAAAGAAAAAGAATTGAAGAAGGCACATTCTTGGACCTCTAAATTTGTTGTTTAGTAAGCCATAAAACAATAGCACCAAAATTAATTATGACAAGATGTGCATCGATCAAGGTCCTCATGACAAAATCAAACTTGAGTTTGTGAAGGAACAAAACAATGCTAAAAACCATGCTTTTATTTACAACAAAAGGCACACCAAGAGAACCAAGTTCAACAATTCTAATCCTAGAAACATGGTTAATAAATCTAGAGTTAGAAATGATTATAGGATAACCAACTATCATAGAGCTCAATCACCAAAACTCCATGTTAGAAATAGATATGGTAGATTCTATGTGTTGAATGAACATACAAAACTTGATAACAATTATCAAAGAATGAGGTACAATGACGCTTTCCAACCCAATTACAACCTTAGAAATATGACAAATGATTATGATTAGAAATTTAGATCAAAGGTGAGTTATTAGAGACCTAAGAATCAAATTGACTATGATCATAGTAACATTAACTTCAAAACTATCTTTTGTTCATCTTGTAAGAAATTCGAACATTAAGAACGTTTTTGTTGATTTAATAGAGGAAAGAATGTGGAGCCACTTGATGTTCCTAGCACAAGTGGAATCAAACCAATTATGTAGAGAGTTACAAAACTCTCCTCATATTTGATTTCATTTGAGTATTATGTTGATGGAGAGTCATGTAGCAAAATGTTTTTTTTTAATATTCAATTGATTGAACTATATATTTTGTGAAGTTTAGTTGATCTTTAAATCCAAGTCACAACTCAGTCTGAGCATATGCATATTTTCAACACACAATTTGACAGTTGAATTCAGCTCTTATAATATCAAAGATCAAATTGGGAGCATAGAAACTTAGAAACTCACGATAAATAATCAAAATCGAGTGTTGTGTCACAACAGGTTGGCAATTCATTGTAACAGTATGGAATCCGTTACAAGCTTGGTGTTGTCAAGTAGATCATTTCTTTGTCTTGGATTGTGCTGTCAACCAAGATCGTTTGTAGTTACCTTGCAAGTTTGGTGTTGTCCATTGCAAGGGCTTTGGAGTCTTTTGAATATACTCCCCTTTTATAAAACACTTGTGGTTATAGTATATCGGTCCCGGAGCGGTTTTTGGATCTGGGGGTCCTGTGGAGTAGGCCTAATCTGTTTTGTAGACCGAACTACTTACTCATGTGGTTTGTGCTCTCTTGCTCTCTTTACTTTTTACTCGACTTGTTAGACCAATTAAATTATACCAAAACTTGTGAAATTGCTAGGTGATTAAGGTCAAAAGTAGAACTTGATATTGTACAACCTTTCGCACGCAAATTAGGCCACAAAATACCTCACCTTATCAAAGTAATAGTATCAGGTCAAGTCGGGTCAAGCTCGGGTGCTCATGTGTCGCTCCATCTCGGGTTACGAGTCATCTCTGGTCGAGTCGTCTTGGGTCGAGTTGGATCGAGCTCGGATCGCTCATAAAATGCTTTGGCTCGAATTACGAGTTATCTCGAATCGGATCGGATTCTGCCGCCTCTACTTACCAGTTACCACCCTCGCTCTATTTTTTATTTCTTTTATTTAAGAGTAATTCTGGTGTACTTCCGAAATTTGTGTACATTCACTCTGATAATACATTTAACGGTTGTAATTACATTACAGAAGATGTGATAGATTTTCCTTTTTTTTTGTCATGCAATTCATTAATAAGAATATAGTGGGCATATGAAAATATTATAAATGGAACGAATTAAGCTCTTTATACTAGAAAAAGGAAATGCATGGTCAAGGTTAATCAGGTGGGGACCATCGATTTTTATACGCATGACTCAAATTTCAATTTATATGCATTGAATTCCACCGATCATTTAAGATGGTGAACACCTATCTAATTATTAATTTTTACTTGTTTCCAACTTGTGTTGTATTTTCCTCGCTTTATTTTTTCCCCATAATTATATAGTTTTTATAATGCTTTGTTATTCTACAAAGGATTATATCATTAACATGATTAAATACATCTTTTTTCGGGCAGAACAAAATATTTTTTTAATTGATATTATGTAGGCAATAATCATCCTCATTTTCGAACATTTCCATAATATAAAATTACAGCGGCAATACTATTATTTGTCACATTCTTACAATCTACTATTTTCAAAATCAGAGTTTGTACATTGGGTATATACAGTATCCTTTGTAGGGGTGCAAACGGATCGGATACGGACGGATAATAGCATTACCATATCCGTATCCGTTTTTATTTTTCGGATACGGATACGAATACGGATAGTTCCGGATACGGATACGGATCGGATGATAAACGAATACGGATACGAATCGGATAATAAACGGATACAGATGCAAATACGGATATAATTCGGATAATTAAATGGAATGAGTACATTATGAAAAATCGTTAATATATCATTATTCAACAATAAAATTATTTTAAATTATATTATAAAATAAATTTAATGGAATAATTAAAATGTTGTAATGAGTAGTGTCTTTATAATTTATTTTTCTAATATTATAAATATTCAAAACAATTAAAAATTAATTTACTTAGCTATAAAAAAAATTTGGGCTGACATTTTTCCGGATATCCGAATATCCGAAACATCCAGATTCGGATAATTATCCGAATCCGTATCCGTATCCGATAAAAAAATTTTGAACCCCTAATCCTTTGCCACAGTTATGATACGGTTTCGAATAACAAAGACATTGTTTCGAAAAATTCTGTCATGATATAAGAAGAAGCATGGTTTCTTTAATTACAAGTCTTTCCTAATATTTGTTTCTTCAAATAATTGCACACATTGATTAATCATGAAAGCAATTAAGTTGTTGATTAAATCGTTCACTTTCCTTAACAGTGTAAGATACCTAATTATAATCTAAAATGTGAAATTGAGAAAAATAGAGATGTACTATAATTATGGATTAAAGTACATTAATTTTGAATTTACACTAGAGTTATCCTTTATTTAATTGTTAATTGTGAAAGTTTGAAGCCGTCAGAACAGTTGTTCTGGATCTCGACGTCAACGTTGAAATCTTCTCATGTTTTGTTGTTTTTTTCTGGAGAAATATATTAGAATATATTGAACGTGGGACTGGGACGGAAAGGAAAGGGGGGAAGAAATCAGGAAATGGTGCGACTAGTAACAGTAAAGATGAGATGTAGCATGTATAATTGTAGATTCGTGTCAATATTACTGTCTTCCTGAATACTGATGGCGCCGGTCAACACGGGCTGTAGCCGGTCGGTCAGCCTGTCTGGTCCAGTTCAGTATTCGAGCGAGCGCTTTCCTGGAAGCTTCCAGTTTTTTCTATTCAATCATTAATTATTAGTCGTGCTACTGCTCGGTGCTCCAACAGAAATATCTCCACCTCCTGGCTCCTCCCCACAGCACACGCTCGATCCCTCGATCCCTCGATCCCTCGATCCCTCGATCCCTACTTCCCTCTTCCATCTTTCTTTTTGGGTTCCAAACCATCATCATCATCATCCAACTTCTTTCGGTAAAACTGCAACGAGGTATGTGCGGTGTGTGCGTTGAATCATGAATCCAGCTTAATTAGTACAAGAGGGGAACTATATCTAGGTCGATATTCATATTTTCCTCATACTTACCCTTTTCAATTCGTTGCCTCTATTATTAGATTGATTGATTAATACGTCAATTCCACTGCTGCGCCAATTCTATCATTTTTCATTCAGTTCTTAGTTCTTACCAATCAGTTTTTTTTTTTTTTCTTTTCTTAATTTATTGCTATAACACAGACATTTTTATTTCTTCTTCAATTTTCTCAGATACATAGAAAGAAAGAAAGCGAGAAAGGAAGGAAAGAGAATTGCAATGGAAACACAAAGCCTGACAGTAGATGAACTCCTGCAACCTGACGAATTCTTAATTCTGAATGGCTTCGTTCCATCTCCGGACGAAGCCCCCACTCCCGCAGTTTCCTCTTCTTCCTCTTTCGCGCCTTCGTCTTCCATTTCCAATTCCAATTCCAATTCAACTTATTCCAGTACTCTCAGCCAGCTTTTATCCTTCCCAGAACAAGACTCCTCCTCTGATGACTCCGTCATTTTCTCTGATCTTGTCTTCTCATACATCGACAGCATGCTCATGGAGGAGGAGCGCAATGATGGCCAATACAACCCCGCCGACATGTTAGCCACCGAGCAACAGTTCTCAGAAATCCTTGGCGGGGGCCCCACCGACGAGCCACCCCTCACTCACTCCTTGCCTGCCAACCCACCTCATTTGCCCCCAGTTCATACTTTCACAGGTTGGCCTTCTGATTTTTCATATAACACACCGCACGACAGCAGCGTTCCCTATGACATCACCTCAAATGATCACAGCCTCTTCTATGCTGGTTTAGATGCATGGGGACAACAACACCCCGTTGATTTGACTCAACTCAATGACCAACTTCTGTTTGCCAGTACCAATTCTTTCTCTTCCCTCTCTTCGCTCTCCCCCACCACCACCAACACCACCAACACCACCAGTTCAGATAGCTCGGGAAGCCAACATCATAATAACATCTCTTCCTCTAGTGTTACCACTAGCATTGCAACTACTGATCTCAACACAGCACCAAGTACCATTGGAAGTAACACGGTCGAGGTTGGCCTGGAGGAATCTATGTTTCGTAAAGGCCAAGAGGAAGCCCAAAAGTTTCTTCCAAAAGCCCATAAACTGGTCATCAATGTCGAATCAGCTGACTTCAATGTGGCACGGCCTGAACCTCCCCCTCAAAGCAAAACCCATTCCCCAGTTGCTGTACAAGTCAAAGAAGAGGAAAATAACAGTAACGCTGATAAGAGCACCTCTCCTGAAAGCCAGCAAAGAGGGAGGAAGAACCAGTACCGAGACCGGGATGAAGTGGAAGAGGAAGATGGCAGAAACAACAAGCATGTTGCCTACACCGAAGAGGAAACCATCAGAGAAATGTTCGATAAAGTACTGCTGGGCGGCCATGACAAATGTGTCATGGACATCACAGCCTTGCGAGAGGCAAAGCACAACGAGAATGTCCGAATAGCAGCTGCTACCCAGGCCAGCGCCACCAGCAACCCCAAAGGCCGTGGCAGGAGGAAGTCAGCCCGTGAGGTTGTTGATCTGCGCACAATTCTAATCCACTGCGCTCAGGTTTGCAATTTCACTACAGTCCTCTAGATGCTTATCCTAAATTCATTTTCCTTATCTTGAAATTCTTTGAATTTTTGTTTCTGCTTTGGTTAAATCTTTTTTCTTTTAAAAAATATTAAAATGTACCAGGCTGTTGGAACTGACGACAGACGAAGTGCCAATGAGCTTCTAAGGCAGATACGTCAGCATGCTTCTCCCACTGGTGATGCAACTCAGCGATTGGCTCAATGTTTTTCTGATGGGCTCCAGGCCCGTTTGGCAGGGACCGGTAGCCAACTGTACCAGTCCCTCGTTGCAAAACGTACATCAGCTGCTGAGCTGCTCAAGGCGTACCAGCTCTATATGGCTGCATGCCCGTTCAAGAAGATCTTCTACTACTTTTCTAACCAGACTATCTTGGATGTGTCTGAGGGGGCTGAGAGGGTGCATATTATCGATTTGGGAATGCATTACGGGTTCCAATGGCCGTGCTTATTGCAACGCCTGTCAACCCGTCCCGGCGGGCCGCCCCATCTGAAGATAACAGGCATAGGTCACCCCCAACCTGGTTTTCGACCTGCTGAGCGGCTTCATGAGACTGGGAGGCGCCTGAGTGATTATGCGGCACATTTTAAGGTACCATTCGAATACAGAGCGATTGCAGCCAAATGGGAGACTGTCAAGGTTGAGGATATCGACATGGACCCGAATGAGGTTACTGTGGTAAATTGTCTCTTCCAGCTCAAAAATTTACCAGACGAGACTGTAACCACTGATAACCCCAGAGATACAGTACTGAAACTTATAAGAAAGATAAACCCACGTATGTTTATTCATGGGATTGTTAATGGGTCATATAGCGCACCATTTTTTGTGACCCGTTTCAGGGAGGCGCTATTCCATTTCTCAGCGTTGTTTGACATGCTAGATGCAAATGTACCGAGGGAAAATGAGCACCGGCTGTTGATCGAGATGGACTTGTTCGGCCGAAGTGCGTTGAATGTGATTGCCTGTGAAGGGTTGGAGCGGGTAGAGAGACCTGAAACCTATAAACAATGGCAAGTGAGGGATATGCGGGCAGGGTTTAAGCAGCTTCCCTTAAATGATGAGATAGTAAGAAAGGCGAGAGATAAGGTGAAAGCATGTTACCACAAAGATTTTGTGCTGGATGTGGATCATGGCTGGTTGCTTCAGGGCTGGAAGGGACGTATTGTGCACGGTATATCTACATGGAAGGCTAACAACTCGGCATAGATTGCTGTGTAGTCTTTAATACATATGGTGCTATGTGAATGTACAACTCATTAATAATATATAAATGGTGGATGTGATAGTTGCTGTGTATGGAAATCCTCCATATGTGACTATACCCTTCTGGGATTGTAGTTGAGTTTTGCACTAGGTACGTAGTTTCTATTTATTCCTCCTGATTCGAGGCTTATTTTGTTTATTGTGTTTTTCTTTTTTATAGCGAGTAATTTGAGATGTTTTATTTTTGTTCTGTAGTTGCTGTGGTTTATTTGTGGTTTCCTCTTTCTTTGTAGCTACTAATTTGAGAAGTTTTGGGTTGTGTTTAGGTTGTAGAATAAAGACGACGAGGTCGAGATTAGAGGAGGAAAGCGAGTAGAGTACATGGCGAAGTTGCTTGCTTTTGGATGGTGTGTAGTCGTGTAGATTAGGCATACGAGTTATCTGTGGAGATGTTTTGTAGTTACATTTGCTCTAGCAACTATAAACTATAGTTATTAGTCATAAATAATTAGATGAAATTTTCGTTTTGTGGGCTTGATGGATGTTGTCTTGCTCTCCAGTTCTGTGTTGCAATTTCATGAGAATCAAAAATCAAGAATCAGTGGTCTGAAGTCTCGGCTTGCTTTTACAACTGACATTATCATCACAATCTTTCATGGGTTCCGCTTCCGCAGCAGCGACTCTACTAATTATTTTTTTGAATCTGTTGATAATCAGAATTAATCGAAGGGAAGAAGATTATGTCGACGACTCGAGCTCGTATGGGCTCGATATCACTAGACGGACTATGTCCATATTTCGTTCCTGTCTTCCACTTTAATTTGACTCTGAATTTGACAGGCTCGAATCCATATATACAACATAATAATACAGAAGTTTACTCCGCATTTTATTTCATGTAATATCATACAAGTACCAAAAGACAACTACCAAATAAAAAATGTAATATTTAAAATGACAAGAATGTTTAACATGTTACCATGAATTTAAATGAGATAATGTTAAGAATATTTTAAAAGAATGAACATCGTTGTTTTCAGTTTTAATAAATTTCAGGAAATAAAAAACAATCAAATCATTCATAACAAATCTGCTAAGTAAAAAATAACAAGCAAAATATTTTGTGCGGTTGTACCTAATGCAATCCAACAAAGATCAGAACAGTACTGTTTGCACAACATCAAGCAAAATAACAAAAAAATAGAACACGAATTAACAACTACAACCATGCTTAAAATCTGCTGACATCACATCACAACAAACACCAAAAACCTGCTATCTGATCATATTCTTTTTATCCTAACATCTTCAAATTAATGTTTTGCATCTCCAAAACCTGAAAGCAATTATAACAAGAAGTTAAAAACTGCAACAACTAAAGATTGATAAACCAAGTCAGTATTCTGATATGATATCAGAATATATTTAACAAGTTACTTCATTGTTAAGAGTTATATGAACTAATTTAACCAACTAGCTGATTAACTATGCATGTGAATTTGTAATTTAACAGGGTTAACATGCAAAAGTAATTAGTAAATAAAGTAGAGGATAAAAAGTATTAGCACATACCAGTAATTTCGAAGATAGTTCCTTGAGTAGTTGTTACCCATTTTTCCAACACATCCTTCACAGAAAAAAAAATTCAAAAATATGTCAGACATGCACCAGTGGCAGTCACTATATGTGAGAGTTCAATTGGCCAAGACTGTCTGATTTTGAAGTGGAAACCAGAATACAATATTCCTGAGAAACAGTACAAATGGATAAAGTATCTTTTAATTTGAGTAAGGAACAATATAAGTGAATTTCTCTCAAAAAGAAAAACAATATAAGTGAATTTCATAAATGAAAAAAGGCAAAACGAAGACTTTCAATGCACAATAAATATGTACATATCTACTTGATGTCTCATGTTGTGAAGACAGCTTCTGCACTTTGATCACTAACAATACTTCTGATTACAATGCACGTAAGCTATCAAACCATTAATTTAAAAAGAACCAAAATTTGAAGTCCCCAAAATCAAAGCATTGATCTAAGAGAGAGCGGGGAACACAGAAAGAGAGGAAACAATAGACCTCTTGCACTTGAGCCGAGCACAGATGCACGGAGAGAGAGAGAGAAAGAGAGAGAGAGAGAGAGAGAGCGAAGCAAAAAGAGATGACGGAGGAGAGGCAGCAACGATTGAGTTGAGCAGGAAGAACGAAGAGTTTTATTGAGCTTGGATCTGAGACGGGGTCTTAGGGCTAGTTTTATCGAGCTTGATTTGAGCTTTGAATGGACTGCTCGTATCTATTCGAGCTTTGAGATGGGGCCTTAGGTGTTTCGATCCGAGTCTGAGTATTAAGGCTCAGTCCGAAAATAGCCCAGATCGAAAAAAAATCTCGAGTTTCAGGACCTTAAACCCGAGGGCCGGCCCTGTCCATCAACAGCCCTATATGTCGTCCATGCTATTGCTCGGTCCGGAACCAAAATGCAACCTCAAAAGTCACAAGCAGTGGGGCCAAATCATGTTATACTGGCGTGGGTGATTGTACCAACTCTGATTATAGAAGTAATGAAAATTTTACAAGTGTGTGAAAGATTAGGAGGGCAATAATCATCATTAATTAAAGATTAAGAAAAGACTACAACACCGGAATAAAGATCGCAAGGCACATTGGCCTGGACCAGCCAACTGGGTTCAGTGTATATGACTATATGTATCAGGATTCAGGACTCAGGACTTGATTATGTTTGGGATTAAATAATTAGTGGGGTCTGTCACTTCACTTGTTATTCTATTCTACTTGGTCAATTCTTGATTTGCAAATTGGGAAGTAAAATAGTTTATCCAGTAACAAACTAGTTAATAAAAATGCTGTATACCAGTACAAACCAAGGACTGGTAGAATTACAATGAGTTGAAACTGTACACATTGGAAGAGATTGAGAATTAAAAAAAAATGCTGGTCATATACATGCTGGTGAAGCTGGTATGGTGGTATAAAACTTGAAGATCATATATCAGAAGGGGGCTCTTCTATCTCTTCACCGAACCAGCGTGGCGGGTCAAACCCATATCCACCTGAAATGAAAAGCAACAAGTTGGTTTATATTTTATGAGAAAGTCTGTAAAATATGGAGATTGCGGTGTATGACAGAGAGACAGAGGGAGGAATTAGTATGACTATGACGTGTAAAATGAACTATATTATTATCTATTCTAAGGCTGTCTTTTGTTGCATCACATTGTCTGTTGAATTGATCCTCTGTTAATTACCGAAAGGATTGCAGCGGCAGATGCGGTGGAGGGTGAGGATGGAGCCTTTGAGAAAGCCATAGGTTGTGTAAGCCTGGATGGAGTAGTCGCTGCAAGTGGGGACGTAGCGGCAGCTCCGAGGAAGCAAGGGAGAGATCTCACCTGCATTGGATTGGATCATTGGATTATGTAATGTAATGCAATGCAAGGCCTACCTATCCTATCCTATCCTATCCTATCATAGTACCGATGAATCTATCATAGTAATAGTAATAGTAATAATAATTCCTTAATTAATTACTCTTGTAGAAGAGAAGCAGCGAGATGGCAACTCTCACACCCGCACTTGCACTTGGATCCTGTTTCTCCTTTGCCTCTGCCTCCTTTGCCTTTGCCTTTGCCTTTGCCTTTGTCAGAGAAGAAGAAGAAGAAGAAGAAGAAGAAGAAGAAGAAGAAGGAGAAGGAGAAGGAGAAGGAGAAGGAGAAACACAACGACACAAGGGAACTCCAACTGCGAGGCGTCCCTGTTTCTCTTTTGCCTTTGCCTCACAACACCACCACGCCGCCTGCTCACTCCGACTCCGACTCCGAGGGAGTAATTGAAACACTGACACTGACACTGACACTGGTGCCATCGACATCGCCGTCGCCGGGAAGCACTCACGAATTTGAGAGAGAGAGAGAGAGAGGTTGATTTAGAGAAACCCAAATCTGATTTAAGTACTCAACTTGAGTTCATTTTCTTTTTGCCCTTTTACCTTTTCCTTTCTCTGTATTGGGCTTTTCCCAAGCCCAAGCCCAACATATAATAATATCATTCCAATATATATCAGAAATCAAATCATAAATATAAACACATAAATAAATAAAATTAGATTAGATAATTGGTTGGGTTGGGCTGGGCTGGGCTGGGCTGGGCTGGGCTGGGCTGGGTTGTGTTGTGTTGTTGCCTGGCCTGGTTCTCTGGTTTGTTATCGGCGGGTTCTCTCTTCTTCGTAGTCTCAGTAGTTCTCATTAGTTTCTCAGTAGTTCTCTCTCTCTCTCTCCATCGAGAGAGATAAAGAGAGAGAAAGAGATGGAGATCGATGGCGCGATTAGAGCGAGCGCTGACAGGCGGCTCCAGACCAAGTACCGCAATGCCGTTTATGTCATCCAGCGCGCCTTTGCCCTCTACCCGTCTGTCTCTCTCTCTCTTTTTCTTTCTTTATTTCTATTTCTCTATTACCGATCCCATTACTAGACTTGATCTCTTGTGCTGCTCAATCTTCACTTCATCAATTCCATTTCCAGACCCCCTTTCACCATTACTTAATCATTCTTAGTTTTTATCTCCCAGCTTCAAGGAAGTCGCCTTCAGCTTTAATGGGGGGAAAGACTCTACTGTAAGTCAATCTCTTTCCCTTTCCCTTTCCCTTTCCCTTTCTCTCTCTCTCTCTCTCTCTTTCTCTTTCCCTTTCTTTTTCTCTTTTTTTTTGATACTTCCCTTTCTCCTTTCTCTTTCTCTAAATAATTAATTAATTTCAAAATAAATAGATACACATATAATTACCAGGTGCTGCTCCATTTACTACGAGCTGGTTACTACCTCCACCAAGGCAGCACTCACACTTGCAACGGAGATCAATTCACCTCCACTTACAACTGCCCCATCCGCACCATCTATTTTGAGAGTCCTTCTGCTTTCCCCGAGATCGATTCCTTCACTTTCGAAACTGCTTCTATGTATGGTTTGCACTTGGAAAGAATTCAATCTGATTTCAAGTCAGGCCTCGAACAACTAATCAACCAAAAACCTACCAAGGCTATTTTCCTCGGCACTCGAATCGGAGATCCTAATGCCGTACGTATCCCTACTTCTATTTTTCTTTCTTTCTTTCTTTATGCGTTACCCCCCCCCCCCCCCCCCCCCCCCACAACTTTAACAAAGAATAATGACTCCCTCATCACTGCATCTTTGTATTCTCTATCTTTTGTCGTTCCTTCAATTTTGGTCAATTGCACCAATTATTCTTCATGCAGATGCAGTACCACTTACCTTTTACTTTATGCGCTTTTCATTCTCTCAGTTGCTTTGCATATGTAGGTTGGCCAAGAGCAGTTCTCTCCCAGCTCAACTGGGTGGCCTCCTTTTATGCGGGTCAACCCAATTTTGGATTGGTCTTACAGGTCCTTCTGAAAACTATGATTATTACTTATTATTATTATTAAAAAAATTAACTCACCCAAAAATAAAATAATAAAATTAAATTTTCTCTTTGTAACAGAGATGTATGGTCCTTTATTTTAACCTGCAAGGTCAAGTATTGCAGTCTCTATGACCAAGGGTATGCCTTTTTATGTTCCTTCTTTTTTATTATTTGTAAATTGCACCCAATATTTTACTGTACTTAGCAACTATACTGCACATTCCTCATATTTGCAAGTTGCAGTTGACATCTGATGTTATTTGGTTATTCACATAAATGAAGCACATTGAAGTAGCACTGAATTCAGTTTAAAATTTGACCAACTCGTCCATTCATATGTTGTACGAAATTTTACTTTAGTACATCACTAATAGTTTATGCTTATGAGTGCTCAGCATCCAGCATCTAGACCTATGTGGCTTTAATTCAGTTCAGTTTGGACTGAAATGTAAATACCTTTAATAGGCGGGTGTAAAAAGAATGTAACATTAATCAGAGTATATGTTTTTTACAATTTAGCAATACAACAACAACAAAGCCTTTTGTCCCAAACAAGTTGAGGTAGGCTAGAAATGAAGCCCGTATTGGATATCATTTCCATAAGATTGGATGAATTTTACGTTGGGTCGCCAAGCCTATCACAACCCTCCTCCTTTCCGGGCTTGGGACCGGCTACGTAAAACTTAGGCGGAGTTTTTCTTCAATTTAGCAATAGAGAGCAATATTTGAAGCAGTCTAAAAAACATCTGGTATCAGTTCCAAATATGAGAAAGTTGCATGCGATTTCAACATGTAAAATATTTGTGGTGGATAAAAAAATACTGCCCTTGGTTTGCTCAACATCATAGGGGTGAAAACAGAGCATATACGGAACAGATAGTGCTGAAAACATATTCATATCCGCAGTTCATCAAGTGGATATGA
>CAXKVX010002199.1:0-103101 GCA_964058865.1 Eleocharis quinqueflora
GATACGAGCTGATCAGCTCGTTAAGCTAACGAGTCGATCTCGAACTCTGATCAACTCGGATCATTATAACTCGCTTCGTTAACTCATCTTCTATGATTATTTATGTAATTTGTACTGTGCAATGAACAAGCTAAAAAAAGAGTTAATACTTGTAAAAAATATGTAAAAAAGTTATAGTTTTCAAGCTGAACGAGCTGACGATACGAGCTGAACGAGTTGTTCGAGATGTTCAAGCTGAACGATACGGACTGAACGAGCTACAACTCACTTACAACTTGATAGTTCGAATTTTGTTTGTTTGAGGAGTTCACGAGCTAGCTCGAGTTATAAACGATACAACTCGAGTTGTATCTTTCAGCTCGCAACCTGATAGCGATACGAGCTAGCTCGACTCGTTAAGATCTCGAGATGAGTTCGAACTTGACTCAGCTCTTTCGTGTTCGACTCATTTGCACCTCTAGTAACTGTTGCCACTTTGACTTTGTTGATTTTTTGGACTTCAAATGAAGATTTTTTATTTGAATATTTTGAAAGAATCTATATATTTTGTATGAAATTAATTAATTAAACAATCTGATATTATAATATCAACAAATATATATTTTAAATTCTTGATATTTATTTTTGTGTCGTTATTTAATGTGTGTATGTCTTGAGTTTGATATTTTAAAATTGTATTTTTTTGTCGTTATATACATTTTGTATTTTAAAATTGTATTTCGGATCAATCAAGCAAATTATAAACTAAAATAGTATAAAGATGAGTGTGTGTTGGCGTGTCGGCTTCAAGGAGACGCTGACACTTCAATCTGGATCGTTTATTTCTTTTACCGTTTACTGTTTGGTTGGATAATATTTGACAACTTTTCTTGCAGTTTTCGTGTAGACATTTGAAATTTACTAAATTCCTTTGGGTTGCACTCGCCACAAGAATTAAATAAAGACTTATTTGACATATTATTATATTTGTATTAATTGTCTCTTTACTGTCATAATGTTTTGTCAATTATGTTCTTTTTTTATTAATTGTATGAATATCAAAAGTAACTTATTAAATATATGAATAGCAAGATGTATATATTTTTATACTATCTACATAAAAAAATATTTTATATAAATATGTATTTTTATATTAATTAAATTTAATATTGTAAAATATTTATATAAACCATATTAGTATTTTCACGTCATATTTTTTGTTTTAATCAACCGACCATTTGAACACTCTAGTTGTGAGAATTATTTGTGTTTGAATTTGAAGGCGATTTAATTATGAGATTATATTTACACCGATCCCAAAAATATCGATTATATTTAGCAGTGTTACCTCTCTTGATATAGAGATTTCCTCTCGTGCGGAATCGAACAGGGAATTTGTAATGTTTGTACTTTTATTTCTTTGTTGTCGTAGTTGTACACAATGGAATATTTTTCTGTCCGACTCTCAAAAAAATAAATATTACATTCATAATCCTACTTTCAAACATTTGACAGTATAGCTCTATTTTTATGCGTCCAGCGTTCAGCGTTCAGCGTTCAGAAGTGTTTTCTAGACGCACGCGTTCAGAAATAGAGGTCATCCGAATTTACGAAGCAAAAAAATACCAAGTACTTTTGAAATCTGCGTTCATGTCTGAACGTGCGTCCAGACGTGTCGTTCACAACGTTGCCTGAACGCAACGTTCAGACGCAGCGTTTAGACGTGAACGCAGATTTGAAATTTTGCATCATACTTAAACATTTTTGTCATTTGTTTTTTCAGCATGAACGCATGCGTTTAGTCTAAACGTTGAACGCAGAAAAATAAGGATCATAGCTGTTAAATGTTTGAAAGTAGAATAATGAATATAATTCTTATTTTTTTGAGGGTCATACAGAAAAAAAATTCTACACAATGTGCCACTTTCGTAGAAACACCGTACAATCATAATTCTCCGTAGCCACACCTTGGCTGTGGCGGTGTGGCCTGGGATTCGGAATCCAACCAGGTCATATCCAAGCCAGTGGATCCACAAATCGAACGGTCTGAATTATTCTACCCAACCCATCAAACAACCTGATACAATCAAACGGCTCATGTTAGCTCCCTTAATCATACAACTCTGGAAGTATGCGTCCCGTACTCCTTTCTCCTCGCACAACTAAAAAAGAAAAAAAAAATATAAATAAAAGAGGTATTAGAATGGTTGCGATTCTGCGAATCCAGGTATTCAACCACCACCACCTTGAGAGAGAAGAGCATGGCAACTCCGGCGGTGGCGGACGGAGTAGCCTGCGCGGCTACTACGGCTCTGAGAGCGGTTCTCCGGCGAGCGCACCAGGCGGCGGAGAGGTCGGGACGGCGGCCGGAGGCCGTGCGAGTGGTGGCAGTGGGGAAAACGAAGCCGGTGTCGCTCATACGCCAGCTGTACGACGCTGGTCACAGGAGCTTCGGTGAGAATTATGTGCAAGAGTTTATCGAAAAGGCCCCTCAGGTAAGCTGGTAACGTATTTGTTCTGTGTGAAATACTCAAACGATTGCAATTGGGAATTGTTTGTTGAATTGATAAATAACAAATGCAAAAGAAGAATCGCTGATTTTTTGAAAGGCAGTCAAGTTCATAGGATAAGAGTAACTATTTGCATGAATTCATTGAAATCAGTTTGTTATTTGAAACATATAGGTTTACAATTTTGTAATAATACGGATAGTTGCGGGAAAGAATGATAACAGTATTCTACCTTGTCTGCAAATCATATAAGACTTGAAATGATATGAATATCAATTAATCTTCTAATTTCTTCTTTTGTGCAGCTTCCATCAGATATACAGTGGCATTTTATCGGTCATCTGCAAAGCAACAAAGCCAAATCTCTTTTAGGTAGGTATTCTCTTTTCCAAACACATTTCAAGTTTTTGCACTCAGTTATTCAGAAGTTTTCTGATGATATCGGTTAAATTACGCTTGTGCAGCTGCTGTGCCCAACCTTGACATGGTTGAGAGCGTTGATAATGAGAAGGTGGCTGAACATAACATAACCATTATACTTTGAATTTGTGGTACATTTATACTTGGTACCTTTTGTCTTTTTACATTGTGTATGTAATGGTTGTCACATTTTATTTCAGATTGCAAAATATTTGGATAAGGCAGTTGCGGGCTTGGGACGCAAGCCTTTGAAAGTCTTGGTTCAAGTAAACACTAGTGGAGAAGAATGTGAGCTTTAGATCGAATTTAGTGATTTCATTTTGGTAACATTTGAAATAATTTGTATAGTGCAAGATATGCTTATAAAGTTGAATTCTTTTATTTCAGCAAAATCAGGTATCGATCCTTCAAATTGTGTTGAGTTGGTGAAGCATGTGAGACATATATGTCCAAACCTTATTTTCTCAGGACTAATGACGATTGGCATGCGTGATTACACTTCAAAACCTGAAAATTTCCATGTAAGATAATTAGTTTGAAGATGAACATATTTGACAGTTAATTGTCTGAAGTCTGAACCTCTAAGGCTATAACACAAGGCCGGTATTGCTATAAGCATCGATGTAGCGGTACTGGTTTATACTAAATTGTTAAAACATATAAGAAAGAAGAAAAAAAGTGTTAAATAAAAGAAGAAAACAAATGAAATATGACAAAAAATTGGATATAAGGAGCGCTCGGGGTGCTCTAAGTTAGGAGGTCAGGTACTTTGTTCCACAATCTCAGCTACAGCTTAAAATCATATTTGTTAAGAAAAAGATAGTTGTAAACATTTTACATTTGCAGCATCGTTTTGACTTATGTTTGTTTTTGTGCAGGCATTGTCAAAATGTAGAGATGAAGTGTCTGAAGCATTGGGGCTATCCAAAGAGCAACTTGAGCTCTCCATGGGCATGTCCAGTGACTTTGAGAAAGCGGTATGTAAACATCTATTTTAACTATTTCAAACTGGGTCCTACTGCTTGCTTCTATCTGAATCTTAAGTTGGGATGTTTGGCAAAAAGAGGTTTTTGTGTATGTTGATACTTCAACATGAACTCCTTTTTCTAGATTTATCGTTAGCTAAACACTTTAATACTTGTGGGAGGAAATGTTTTTGGCTTGGTGAGGAATTATGATAACAGGGTATCTCATGGAACTGGTTTCATCTAATACATCAACAATTAGCCAAATTTCGTTTGAGTTTAGTTGATTTAAGTTATGTTATTTGCATATTTGACAATCTTTATTTCTAACTAAAAATCCTGTGGCAGAGCTACAGTATTTAGGTGATCATAAAACCATCTTTTGCAATCTGACCAGAACTTTCTCTTTTATGTTTCACAGATTGAGATGGGAAGCACAAATGTTAGAATTGGTTCCACCATATTTGGCCCAAGGGAGTACCCCAACAAAAAGCAAACGCAATGATTTGTCTTTTATTTATTAGTCCCCAGAGCCTTTGTACTTTGTATAGCTGTGTTGCACAAGATATATATTGTTGATTAGTCGAGCTTGTACCATCCTTGAATAAATTTACAGAATGCGTCCCATGATTATTTTCTGAATTTATCATAGCATTGCAGATAGTTTAATTTCCTTATTATGAATAAGTAGTCGTTGCAATGATGTTTTTCTTTGAAGAATTTATGCTACAAGTTGCGTTTGGGTCTATATTTGTGTCGTTAAACTTCTAGTTAATTAGTTTGCTTAAAGCAAACAAATGTGAATATATCATACGGCCTCAAATCAGGCTCTTCTTGTCGATCACTGTTGGCTCTGATTTTTGTCCATTTTGCAATGACCTTTCACTTTGAAAGCATATATAAAGATAAATTATGATGCATTTGCTGTACACAACGAGAACGGCAACGCAAGTACCATTTCGTGTTTCAGTAACAGTAACTAACATTTTTATAACTCAGATACACAAGCAACAAGTACAACATGAATAAATGTCACGAGGGAACATGGCAGAGTACAGCTTATGTAGGATTTTTTTCTGGGAATTTTTGGAATGAGTTTGGTACTATTTGTTCCAATTTGGATGATCCCAAAGATCAAATAGCCCAAGGGAATACATGGAAAAGAAGTGTTCGGAGGTACTGAGGAGCAAATTGCGTGGGGTTGGAAACTTGGAATGTTAATTTGTAATGAGAAATGATTATGGATTAGACTGTCAATTAACACATATATAAAAGCTTTCTGTCACTGTCTATCACTGGTCAGATTTTTTTTTACAATTTATGTGAGCATATGAGTGAACTTGATAATCTAAAATCCTACATTCAGCAATCATTTATAACTTGAATATCAATTTTCCCATTGAAAACAAAGCAACACCAAAACACAGATTAAAGTAAAGCATAACAAACTGCAAATAACCAGTTGCATTACCATACTGTGTTGTATGATAAAATAAATTGGCAAAATATAAATAGGAGATTGAAAAGATACCAGATTGAGCTGAGAGCTGAAATTTCTATGGATGGTAATTTTAGCAATGGTCTGAAAATTTCCAATATTACAATTATTTCATAGACTACATTGTATTTCTTATTTGAGAGATGCATGATATCCAAGGGTGGATTCAAAATTTCCATCAGAGAGAAGCAAGATTTATAATTTTTTCTCGGAGGACAAAATAAGGCAAATTAAAAAAAAATCAAATTATAAGCATATTTTTTTTTAAAAAAATTGACGAATTGTACAAATATACAAGATATATTTTGCAAAAAAAAAAATTTCAGGGAGGTGGCCCGCCTGGCTCCACTTGCATCAGCCCCTGATGACATCTGTAATTTGTCAAAGGTGATAATTAACATACCAGTAAGAAAAGTTATTTTTATTATCAACAAAAAAAGACCCGCCTCACAACTCAAGAAGCTAATGGATTAGTTAATAGAGTATTAAGTATTAAGTAGCTAAAAGAGAAGGAGAGAAAAAAAAAGAATTTGGTTTGAAACTTATAATCTGTACTTATTCTTCTGCATAGTTCTCATTTGGAAAACCCTAATTAAACCCTGCCAACAAAGATGATCCTCAGGTCCGCACAAACAGTAGTATCATACAACCAGCTCCTCGATCTAGTTTTTTGTTTCCAATAAATATGTTAAGAATCATTTCAATTTAATACTAACCTTTGGTAGTCATGAAATGAACCAACAAGATTAGAGCCTTAATGAAATTGATGGGACTATTTTCCTAAAGTAAAAGGAAGCAAGTGGATATTATCAGGGAGGTCTGGATCAAGCTTTTGCAAGCCTGAATGTTATCAGGGAATATTAGCAGCCATGACTTGTACAGGCATATACAAACAAAGACCTGTACCAGTATGGAGGGTACATGTACCGGCATCCCAATTTGTGCCGATATAGCTCACCATCAGCAGTGTGTCACATTACTTCATGTCATCTGGATAGACACAATCTTCCCAGTATATGAAAATCGGTATATTATGCTGGTGCCATATAAATTTTTAATTGATAATGTACTTGGGATCAATTCTCAATAGTAAGGTTAAATTAAAAGTAAATCACATTGAATATTTATTAAGGAGAATATGACTTTAGTTTCACCAGTCACTTATACAGGTTTAAACTGATCGCACACTTGAATCAGCTTTAAAACTACTTAAAATAATTGTTGTAAAAGAATTAGTTGAATAAGATTCTGAAAGTTAGATGTACAGGCAGATATATTGTTCATGTTACATGCATTCTTCATAATTTTATTGTAAATCATAATGGAGATTCAGCTTGGACCAATAATAGAGCAAATTTACAGATAGCAGCTATAAATGATATCGTGGATGTACGATATGGAGATGAAGTGTATGGTGAAGATGTTGAATTACTCAACAACCAGGGGCGGATCCAGGATTCTCGCCAGGGGGGTTCAAGATTTACGGTATTTTCCAGGGGGGTTCGAAATGATGGTTATTCTTAGAAAAAATTATTTTACATGATCATTTATGCAAAAAAAATTTCAAATATATGATCATTTTTGAATTTTTTTTTAAAATATATGATCATTTTTGAAAAAAAAATTTCCACGGAGTTCAGCTGCACCCCCTGGTGCAAGGTGGCTCCGCCCCTGTCAACAACCAACGTTAAGCAGGCCCCAAAAAGAGAGATGAAATTGCTATGCTCATGTGGAATGACTATCTTATACGCAGAGATAGGAATTCGAATTAAGAAATTATGTTTCTTCTATTTCTGAAGATTTAAGAGGTTATGTTTCTTCTATTTTCTGAATATTTAAGAGGTTATGTGATGTAGATGAAAATTTAAGATATCTAATTTATCCGTGTAAATGTCTGTTTTTATGTAATGTAGATGAAAATTTTATTTTATTATATTATTGAATATTTTAATGTTTTGAAAATTGAAAAGTATAATTATTTGATATTTTCTATTCCAATTTCAACCGCGCTCGTCGGCACTATAATTAGTATTTTTCATCGTCATAAGTTATTAATTTATCAAGTTTGTTTTACAGTCAGAGAAATTAGCGTCTCAAATTTATCTACTTCGTAAACTTAAGTCTTAATTAGTTATTTTTATAATAATTTTAACAAAGCTCGTCGGATTATAACTAGTTTTTTCTATTGTCGCAAGTCATCAAGTTGTTGATATTCGAGTCTCTTTTTACCGTGTCAAGTTTGCTTTACGGTCGAAAAAACAAGCATCTCAAATTCGACTACTTAACTAAGTCTTAATTGGTTATTCTTTATAGTAATTTTAATTGCGCTCGTTGGGACTATAACTAGTATTTTTTTCTATCGTCGCAAATAGTAAAGTTGTAGATATTCGATCTATTTACACCGTGTCAAGATTGTTTTACGATCAGAGAAACATGTCTCAAATTTTGCTACTTCGTAAACCTATATTTTAAGGGAGCTGCTAACAGTCTCCCCTTAACCGTCCCCCTTACACGTCCCCCACTACAGGACAAAAGTTTTCTTAACAGTTTTCCTAACTACCATTATCAGAGCTAATTTCCATTCTTGAGAATGGAAATTAACATGCGCTTCCAAGTCTTTATATAAATAATACGAAGTCTTAATAGTTGAGCGTCAAAGTCTTTATATTACATAAAAATTACATATTTTAATTCAATTTTGCTACAATTATACTGCAATTTGGTTGCAATTTGCTGTAACTTTGCTGTAGTTCGCTGTAATTTACTGCATTTTAGCTCTAATTTGCCAGTAATCACTGCAAATTAACACTTTGCTCGTCGAAGTATTTATATAAATCATATGAAGTCTTAATAGTCGCTCGTCCAAGTCTATATATTACATAAAAACTGCGTATTTTACTTCAATTTTACAATAATTTTATTGCAATTACGCTATAATTTGCCGTAACTTTGTTGCATTTTGCTGCACTTTTCTCCAATTTGGATGTAATTTATTGCAAATTAACACTTCATACGTCCAAGTCTTTATATAAATCATACGAAGTCTTAATAGTCGCGCGTCCAAGTCTTTATATTATGTAAAAACTATGTATTTTAATTCAAACTTGATGCAATTTGTCGCAATTTTGCAATAATTTTGCTGCATATATAAGTATAAAGACTTTTTTGTTGTAATATAAAGATTTGATTGTCATAATATAGAGACTTGCTTATTCTAATATAAAGACTTGAGATTTCAATTTTGCAATAGTTTGCTAGATATATAAATATAAAGATTTTCCTGTTGTAATATAAACACTTGATTGTCATAATATAGAGACTTGCTTGTTCTAATATAAAGATTTGCAATTTCGAATTTTGCAGCAATGTTGCTGCATTTTTAAATATAAAGACCTGCATGTTGTAATATAATGACTTGGTTGTCACAATATAGAGACTTCAAAACTAATCATAAAATTTAACACGAATGCCACAACATGGGGTATGAACTGAAATGTGTCAATACTGACAACCTAGAGAAGACTTGAAAATATAGAGATGACTTGAAATATCAGTAATGACAAGTATACGAAATTGAATCTGTCAAGACTAGAATTACAATGCATAATGTAAAGTTCATCAGTAAATAATGAGAGAAGAACAACAAAATCCTAAAGTTCAAAACCCTAGCTGATCAAATATCAGCTGAAATTGGAGCTCGCCTCAGGCTCGACGGAGTTCAAAAAAAAGTGGGGCAGGCAGACATACTCTTCCCCATCGGCTCCTATATCCAGCTCGAGCACACAAAAATCTAGTAATGGTATGGTGACAAGTGAGACAATTCGTGAAAGCACACTTGATTCAAGGAAGCAGCAGATCCCAGAGGTTTCAGCTGAGAAACAGAGGCTTGCAGCCTCTCTGTTTGGGAAGAAAGCTGCCAAGAAGAAGACACAAGCTGACACATGCAGAACGGCAAAGGAGAGCCAACCTGTTGTTGCCAAATCAGCAGTTGAGCCACCGAAGGAGGACAAAAGTCATTGTTCCCGTCGCCCCACCACCTGATCTACTTGATCTGGGTGAACCAAGTGAAACAGCTGCACCAACAATTGACCCTTTTACACAACTCGAAGGTCTCTTAGGACCTAGAGCAGTCAATGCTGTGGCACCTGGGTCAGGCCCATCTGTTAGTGCTGTGGCAACAACAGATCTTGTCAATGCTTACGGATGTGCCACAAATAATCGATAGTAAGAGTTCTGATAAAGGAGTAATTAGGTCAAATGTGGCTAAAAAGGTCCAAATGTGAAAGATGCATTGCAAAAGGATGCAACAGCGCGTCAAGTTGGTGTAACGCCACTGGAAACAATCCTAATCTTTTTAAGGACTTGTTTGGGTAAAAGTTCTTTTGGGAGAGTAACATTTGATTTGTCGCGGTGATATGGTTAACTTGTCTAAAATTTAAAAGATAGTGGATGGTGGCTCTATGTAATTTTGACTGGAAGGAATGATCTGGCAATGATGTGGGAGTCTTTTGTTTATTCTTCCTTGTTTTACTTTTTTTCAATTTATTTCATTTTTGTTTCTGAGAACAGAGTGTAAGATGTGGTTAAGTTAGGTGGAGATGAATTGCTGTAAAGAGCTGCATGGGTTTCCTTTCTTGGCTGTAGAAGAGACATGGTTGAAAAATAGTTTTGGCGTTAATTTTCATTCACAAAAAGCCCATGAACTCAGAAAGATGAATAAAGGTTGGTAGACGAGATTGTCACCGGGATGGGACAGTTTGCAACTCCGCTTCAGGGATTCGCGTGTTCTGATTGATTTGCGTGTCGGTGACGCAGAAGGGGGACAAAATACAGGGGACATTATAATTACTCATGTTTTAATTAGTTATTTGTTGTACTAATTTCGATTGTGCTCTTCGAAATTATAAGTAGTGTTTTTCTATTGGCAGAAGCCATTAAATTTTAGATATTCTAATCTACTTTCACCATATCAAATTTGTTTTACGATCGAAGAAACAAGAGTCTCGAATTTAAAATTTACTACTTATATGTTAATTAGTTTTTGTACAAGTTATGGAATTGTATAAGAAATAGGATGGATAAAAGGAAATATGGAAAATTGTGATAAAAATTTGCATATACCAAAAAAATTTACTGGATATATATAGTTATTGTGTATTTGTTTGACAATTTTACGAAATAGTAAAACATATCTGAAGTGGTATTTAAATTACCATCATAATTCAAATGCACAAAAACATAATAAAAAGAAAGGGTCCTTACCTCTATAGAGCCGGAGCTCATGCATCCGAACTATATTTAGAATTTTGTTTTTTAAAAAAAAATCTTTTCTTAGATATTTGATTTGAATATTATAATAAAACTTAAAAGAAATTCGGCCTTGTACGTACGCCTGTTGACGAACAGAGCCATCTGCTGGTTCCCATAAACAGCAAGGCAATGTGTCAACCTTGTCCCAATACAAAATAGATCATGCTGTCTATCTTCAAATGTTAACAAATACATCATCTTTTTCCCTGTTTTGAATCAAGTCAGTCATAATAGGGTCCACTGACAAATAGATACTATATATGCTAGCATCGTACCATATCAGCAAGCTAAAAAGTGTTTAACTACAAAAGCTTAAAACTTAAGAACTAGCAAGCTACACCTATATTACACACCCTTGGCACCAACAAGTGCCAATTTAGTAATTTACTCATAGAATCCTTTGCCATATTCTATCAATCATAGAACCACATTCCACTCAAAATACAACCAAATCATAATCCTGAGTAAAGCTACCGTGCTCTTAGAAGCACGAAAGTCTTTCATGCTCTTAACTCAAAAACATATTTAATTATTTTAAAATTTTGATTCCTCCTAAACTAAAACTAGTCCTATGAAATTTAAGATCATATCATGCCAAGGGAATTACAATGTCAATCTCATCTAATGTCGGCCTATCATACAGAGCCAAGCCATGCTCATTGGCCAAGTGCAAAAGACAAATGAAGAATAAATGTGGAGAAATGTCCTTTGAGGATTCATTCGGAAATTGATGTAAAATTCCAGATAGTGTAGATGTTGATTTATTTTCCTCGTTTTCCTTATTTTCCTCTTCCTCTTCATCTTCCTTTTCCTTTTCCTGTCAAGATATATACAACGTCCATGAAGAGAACATAATAAATAGAAAAGTATTTCATCTCAGCAACATCAAATAGCAGACACAGCATATTAAAAACATCAGCCCTCGTGAACTGATTAGTTCAAGCTCCCAAATACCACCTTTCTATCATTTGTATGATTCTAAGCAAATGGGGTGAAGAAAAGGCATAAACAATAATTTGTATAAATGCAAGACATGACATTGGTAGGGAAAGTGCACGTTAGTCCATAATAGCTCACAGTTTCGACATCTTCCAGAGATTCTTGTATGTGCCCCCATAGCATGTCCTTGAGGGCATGCACATCCACTTGCTTTGACACCTTGTCATACTTTATATCGATCTTGTTGACCTTCACATCATACAAACACATTGTACAAGCTAGTGAGAAATACACCGACAAATATAATAAGAAAATGCAGGCCTCACCACAACATACTCACATCTTCCTTCGGTTTGTACAATTTTGACCAGATTCATCTCAACTTAGGTGAAGGTGACCAAGCTGAATAAGTAGGGTCAGGGATATACCCACAAGGCCACAATAGAAATTCTTGCATAAATTACAAATGCAATTGCTAACAAAAATTCCAATGCGATCCAACCAGTTTTCAACCTGAGCAGCTGGCACTAGCAAAATTGGCACTTAAACACAAAATTAAATAATAGAAAAACTGAACAAACAAAAACAAAAAGACGAAAACCTGACGAGGTTTGCGAAGCAGAGACCCAGGCTCATCCTTGTTATGATTATTTCCAAAGTCATGTCTATTATCACTCATGACGTCATCATGATCCCAGGATGATGGTGGTGATTCAAAGTCATCATAATTATCATCATCTCGCCTTTCACCTGTTTTCAAATATCATAAATTCCAACTCCAATAAACTGATAGATAAAAAGGTAACCACCCACTTTGTACAGAATGTAAATCACCCAGCATCGTCACCACTTCAATAAAATTTAAGATCTAACTGCTTGAACACTAAACTTCTGACATTGCTTGGTTTATAATTACTCTGTAATTGAAACTTTGGTACCATGCCATTTGGCCTCATTATCATTACAGTGTTTATCCATACTAGGCCATTAATTCTTACATTGGCAAATAATAGGTTCAACAAAATATAGGAAGAAGTGAATCCCAACTTACCAGATTGTTTCCTTCCTTTACTCCCAAGGCACTAAAAGAAATTACAACAAAATTTGTCAAACTAAAGAAGATTAGAGATACAAGCCAGTAATTGAAACAGTTTAGAAAAATTATGAATGAACTTTTGAGATTCTTAAAATAAGTTTACCATTGTATCAGGCAGTAGGAATAGTTTGACAAGGCTATCAGGTCGGTAATGGCAATCTTCTGGAAGCCTGTTACTACAAGCAGCTCTATTGGACGAAAGCAGCAGCGACTTTGGGTTCTTCGCGGGTGCAAACAAAGATGCCACAACCTGTTTGTCAAGAGATTTTGTAAAATCTATATCCGGCAGACCTCTTTTGCTCTTGGACTTTTTTGGCGCTGTTTTTGGATTGCCAGCCAAATCTGCATTCAACTCTGATCCTGAATTGGGTATGATGGTCCTTGTCAACAGTCTCTATACATAAACGTACAGAAATAAATAAATGCGGGGATGAAGATTTTCTGTTACCTTTGATCTTGCGAAATTTCCAATGATCAGGGCCTGCCCAGGCATTGTTCTTTGAAGAAAAACCTAAACCTACTGACAAGAAATCAGTAATTCTATCAACCTTTTCATCCTCACAAATATCACCGTGCATGTACTCACCACCATCTCCCTACAATTGACCAGACTTTCATTAAGTTGCTAACAATTTTGCTGATCTTCAAACAACAAAAAATAAAATAATAAAAAAGAGGCAAGTACATCTTGATAGCATGTAGAATCAGCATTAGAAGGAAATGTGCTATCATCGACCATGCTTTCTCTATCATCACCGTAGTTAAAATTATCATTTTCATTATCATAATCCCAGGAAGGCATGCACTCAGCAAATCCATCGCCAGTGACATCAGACCCCATATTTGCATTACTAGCATCTTCATTCACTGTAACCTCTGTGAAACTTGGGTCTTGATCCAAAGAAGAGACAGCTTGACAAACTGGCCTTTGATTCTCTTCATCAAACTGTTCAATAATAAGCCTCAGTGTAGGAGATATCTCTTTTGCATTAGGCATGTGGAGCATCATGTTCTCAATTGATTCTGTGCAACATAATAGTGAGATTTGAAGCCTGAATAAGGATTAAGCTTAGGAGAATTTCAAAGATATAATGGAACTCATTAGACTTATTGGGACCACTGCGGTTTACCAATGGTCAGCACTTTCTTTTTCTTTCCATTTTTCCCCTCCATTTAATTTGAGTTGCCTTGGGGTTTCCTAATTAAACAGTTTCAACCTAATAGTAAAACCTGATAAAGTTACGAATGAACTGTATCATAAGCAACGTAATCTGAACTGTATCATCTAAAAGAAAGTTTTTACCTTAATAATGGCATATTCTATAGCGAGAAGCATATGTGCTAAGAAAAATGGTGCACATATATGATATATGAATGGTAGGGACCATATTGATATTTTCCCCAGTGATCAAAATCACATAAAGTGAGGAGATATTTAAGGGTGGCGGAACTAAAGATTAACCTTTGGCAAAAGATAGATCAATTGTTGCATTCTTGTAATTTGATGTCTCAGTCAACCCACACTTCTCAGGCACTTCAAACGAATCGAAAAGCACACGACAGCCACCATATACTCCCAAATTGTACAATAGGAGACCCTTGGCACCACCTTCATCAAACTTGGCTGTCGTCTGGTGGTATAGTGGGTCCACCGTGAATGCAACTAGGGTTACAGTGAAATGAATAATAATTAAAATGATAATTGAGTAATTCACAAAGAGCATATACTTACATCTTCAGAGATCAATACAATTTAAGTAAAGCTAGCGTACTAAATCAATTAAATCAACTTCAAAATGACAAATGCAAACCATTAGAACCGATCTATTTCACAAGTGATGCATTCACATATTAAGTTTCTACCTTTTCAAATTAAGTTATTGTAAAGTCAAGTGGTCAAAGCATGGCAAATAATGAATGCATGGAAGTAACTCATAAAGTTTCAAATTTTTGACCACTTGACTAATTGACTTTATGTCATGGACTTGAAAGTTCGTAAAGTAAATGTATTGCTCATAACTAGATCATTTTCAACGGTTTGTATTTGTCGTTTGTTTGTATTTGTCGTTTGGAATTGATATAATTGGATTTTGAGCTAAACTCACCAAGAAGTTTAGTGAGCTTAAGAGCAAGCTAGAGTTACTCATACAATATTATTCAAACAATATTATTCAAATACAAAAGGATGTTCACCAGATATTATTTTTCTGTTGATGGAATCCACTCATAATGATGTGCATTTGTACCAGCATACCAACAGAAGTTGTGGTGCACGATAAAATTATAGCAAATACAAAAGGATGTGGTTAATGTACCGTCAAACTTCTTCAAATTAAGGACCTCAAATGAAGACTCTAGAGTTGATGTGGGAGATACCTGCTTTGATATAAGACCAATATGTAACTAGTTTGTATATACACAAAATATCAACACCATTGGTTCCTGCTGATTACCTAGACCTGACTGCACGAATGGACACAAACTTCACCAAGTATAAATTGAGGTTAACTTAGTTAGCTGAGGCACAAACCCAGCTGAGGGTTATCAGAGACAAACTTGATTTACTGGGTATTCTAATTGCATAATTGTGGAAACTTGTTATTGGCTAGTTTGGGAAATTAAAAAATGAATAAAGCTTAAGAGAATTGAAATGTGCAGAGTACATATGATTATTTATATACGGCTTAGGTACCTTCCTTTCGATCTCCTTCTTTGACACACCATCTTCACCTGCTGTTGGAGCATTATCTTCACTCTCTTCTAGAGCTCCTAATATGAATATTGATCCATAAATACTATTAAAAGAAACTTCACAACAACAAAGCCTTTTGTCCCAATCAAGTTGGGGTAGACAAGAAATGAAGCCCATATTGGATTTCATTTCTATAAGACTGGCTGAATTTTATACGTTGGCTCGCCAAGCCTATCACAACCCTCCTTTTCCAGGTTTGGGACCAATTATGTTAAAAGAAACTTCAAGTTCACAAATTAGAGCCTGAAAGGGCTATTGATGTATACCTGCATTTAAGATATGCAGTGTTGCATCTTCTCTGGGGTATAATTTGGTCTTGCTCTTGTTCCAATAACAAAAAAGGAGTTGAATCAAATTTTAATATGACCACATTTGTCCAAACCAGAAGTTGTATTTTGTTCCTTCTTTTTATTATGTTATCTATCCTTTACTCTTTTACTTTAATTTTGTGCTATGGTTCAAGGTAAAAGTCAAACCTCCGCCATCATCTCTGCCAGCACGATTGATGCCACCAAGAACCTTATAGGCTTCAGCATGAACTGAATCAACTCTTAATGAATATATCTTCACGCCTGCCTCCAGTGTACAGCTTGCCTTCGACATTAAATGCGCATTTAATAAACACCATCTTGAATCTCCAAATCTTACAACTAACAGTTTAAGGGGTAATAGAAACCAACATAGGACAAGCTATTCCCACTTTGGCTATTACTAAACTCAACTGGGCCCAATAAAATTAGAAAGGTCCTTCCAAACTAACTAGACCAACAGTGGGAATTAGCAATTGAGATACATTTCTTGATGTTCATGCATGTAAGACTCAATCGATTAGATGAGTAACAAGAAACAATATATTGCGACTACTTTTTCACACTTATAACACAGATAATCAAAATTTAAGAAAAAATGGAAAAAGAATAATTATATCTTGGGTTCCTCTTTAGTTTGTACCAGTTATTAAGCAATTTAATGATTTTTAATTAGGTAAAGGTAAAGAATCCAGCAGCAACTTTAGTTTTATTTCTAGTAACTTTCAACAGTTTCCTGTTTTTTGTGAACAACACAAAAATGCCAAAATCTCCTTATTCCATATAGAAAGGTTCGGACCCCTTTGGCAAAAGTGGTATTAGCTCACTTTGTAGTTTGCAATAAGAAGTTAAGTGAGCGGAAAATAGGACAAATTAGAATAGAAGTTTACCTTCTGAAAGTTGGTTTCAGTATCTTCCTCTTTATCTGCTTTGATAACCTCACTTAAGTGGTCAATTAGACCAAGTTCCCATGTATTCTTTTGGTTAATTTTCTGTAGATGAAAGAAAAAAAATTAAAAATTGAACCAGAAAACAATAAAACGTATTGGGGATAAGACTGTACAGACGTTATCTGAGAAAAGCTTAAGGCACGCACGATACAACTGTAGAATCTCATCCCGGTTCATTGTATGGTTTCTTAGTTAATGGCAATAATTTATGAATTCATATCAAAATTGTGTAGGTTCCTGGACAAAGAAACATTTGCAGGGAATGTGGAGGATAATTATAGGAAACGGAGTTACTGGGGTTTGTTCTCCATATCAAAAGCTTGGAAGCGGTTGGTAATCCATGGAAAAAGTAAAAAACCAGACAACATTAAAAAACACGGGATCTGAATTTGTTTGTTTGAGGGGATGCCAATTATCATTTTTTTTTTCAGAAACAAAAATTGGAAAATAAAATTTGGAGAAAGTGTGCAACTTTTTAAAAAACAACCCTTAAGAACAAAATTCGCAAAACAAATTAATAAACAAAGAAATATACACAGATATGTTTAAATACAAAATATACGATGCACCAGTTAGGAAGTACACTGTCCAGTGGAAACAAAAATGTACGATTATTTATTTAGGGAAAGAAAAAGATATTTTGGACCTACGAGGGGCTAAACGCAAATAAATTAAGAAAAACAATTAGAAACAAAAAAGGGAGCATTTCGCAAAAGTCGAGTTGCCCAGTCCAGTGCAATTCGGGAAGGGTTAAGAGGAAAGGTATTTTCAGAGAAAATCAAGGCGTGAAATTTTCGAACTTAAAAGAGGCAAAAAATTTCAGGAGAGTGAGAGACAGAGAGACTTCTCAGTTCTAAGTGTACGCACATTCTCTGAAGCTAATCGAATGCAGTTCTGATACAACTCCAAGATCTGATCTCTATCCATCACATCCGACTTTACATTCCCTTCTCTTGGAAATGAAGCCGCGGCTTGCGTGTACAGGATGGAGAGGGAGGAGCGGCGCTTGCGCGCGGCGGCTCTCGCCTGAGCACGCTCGAGCTCGTCGTTGTTGGAGCCGAGCGGGGCAAGTCGATCGGTCTCCTGGATGCGCGTTGGTCGAGGGTTTTGAACAACAGCTTGAGCTTCTCCCATGGCGAAGAGAGAGAAGAAACGATGCGAGAGAGTAGGGTTTTCAAGTTATCTCGATTTTCCCTCCCTCTGTTAGTTTGAATTCATATCAGCTGTTATTCTGGGAATAAAAGGATCCTGTTTTTCTCAGATCTGACGGTCTATTTTTGATCTAACGGTTAAAATATATAATTCATCGGACTCCGTACAGTCAATCTGTGCCGGACGTTGATCTGCGCGGAAATCTGACGGTCGGATCAGATAATAACAGGGTCCTGTTATCCCTAAGAATAACAGCAGATACGGACTGCTGTTAGTTTAGGTATTGTTTTTGAATCGCATAACAGATCTGGCTTAAATCTTATAATAAATAGAAACTATATATCTTTATGATAAAATGTTTTGGGCCTTGAGGCCTGCCTCAGTTTATATATATACTGAATCTGACTGACTCGTATGTGTTTTGTAAAGCCCATTGGTTTTATTAGGCCGAATTGTTTCCGACTGCTTTAAGTTCGAAGTAGAAGGAGATGCTTAAATAGTTTGAAATGAGTAGTGTTGTCAACGAATTGCGTTTTAAACGTTTTGCGTTTCGTTTTGTCGTGAAATAACGCTATACGCAAGAGATTTTTATTACGTTCGTTAAACGAAATGTAAGACGCAAATAGTTTTTGTTGCGGTTAGTTAAACACAACTTAAGCGCAAGTGATTCGTTACGTTTCTTACGTCATGTTTAGTAAATCATCGCATATTCTTATTCCTTAAAGCGTTCTGAAAAGTTGTAAATAATAAATAATTAAAATATCGATATTCCCGAAGAATAAAGTTACAAGTTAGTATTTAAATAATGCTGATATAGTGCTTTGTAGACTTGTAAAGCCTTTTCAGTTCATTATACTTTATAGTGTATTTTCGTTTCGTCTCCTTCTAGAATACTCATCGTCTTTGTTGTCGTCTCTTCTTTCCCAAGAACTTGTCTGCACCATTTCTCCCTATTTCTTTCAATGTAATTTCATCTTTCCTTTTTCTTAGGTTTTCTTTTAAGCTTGCTTAACAACGCATTTCAATGTTCATTTGTGTTAGAGTTTAGGATTTAGAATATAATCACTTTTTAATTGTTATATAGTAATAGATGGATCAACTATAGTAATTTGTTCATTGATCGCTCTCATCATTTTTTAGTAATATGCAAAAAAGATGGACCCAATTGAACAAGTCAGGCAAGTGGTCCAAATTCTTCTAAGGGAGCTTCATCCCTATAATTTTGTGTACACTTCTCTCCAATCTGTAGGAAAGGACTTGGACTGGTGAACATCAGCCAGGCCTGTCCAGCCTACCCAGGCCAAGGACCTGAAGGGAAAATGACATGTCCAACCTGTCCAACCAACTTGTTTGTATTTCTGTGTTTTTGTATGTAGCGTCTTGCGGGAGTTGTTGGGTGACAAGTCTTTATATCCTACGTTTCCAATATCAGCTTTGGAGGGGGAAAAAGTACCTTAAGGGCATGTTCGGTCGTAACCCACACTCGTGAGAAATCAAAAATTCACTCAGAGTGAAATTTTTTCCCATGCACACAGTAAATTTGAACTTAATTCCCGTATCCATTTTCATGCGTGGGAAACAAACGAACAAGCTCTAAAGGAAAAAAAAACCTCTGTCAATAAAGTAAATCTTTTGATCTTTTTTCTAGTTAGGTACGTTGTTTCCATTTTGTTTCTTTTTTTTCTTTATTGTGATCATAAATTGTAATGAAAATTTTTTATAATGAAAATCATGTTGTATTTTTAATAAAAAATTCTTTCATGATATAATATGTTCAACGGTATCTTCTGACTAGCAAAATTGGGACTAGCCACCATATATAAATCTTAAAAAAATTTAAAGACATAAGGCAACGATTATATTAAATAATTGTTGCCTTAGGTCCTCTACGACAACGGTTATTTATTAAATAATCGTTGTCTTATCTCGAATATTAAATTATTATTTTTTATTCAACAACACTCATTTGCCAACGATTCTTTATACGATTCATCAACTCCTTAAACATCAACGGATGCATAATCGTTTGTAGATTTTTGTGTGTGGTAGTGCGTCTTTTGTTCTTAGCTCTTGGGTATGATATTGTTCTTAACTTCTTATGTACAATAGCTGCTATTCAGTGCACTATTTATGGCCTTTTTTTCTTTATGAACAGGATGCAAGAAATATTTCTGCTAATTAATGGTTCAATTCAGTGAATATTGGTGGCACGCTAATATTTCATTTTTTAGCTCAATTATTTATCAAGTAGAAACTCACTTTTCGTCTAAATCCAAAATGCATAAAAAACTTATTAACCATATCAACAAGTATATAAAATTCACAAGTATGATCCGATTTTTCAAAATACCGTATTAAATGAATAAATATTAACTGTTATGAAATCATTGAGGGAAATAAATTAACAAAAAAAAGATAAAACCAATATTCCTTCCACGGCTGCAATGCAATAGAAACGAAAAGGAATGACAGAAAATAAATGCGTACAGTAAACGCTAATTCGTTTATTCTATTTGACTTTTTCAAATGTAAATCTCCTATGAACTTGGAATGTGAATGCCAAAAAGTGGATATGCTTTTCTACCTTTACAAAATAGGGGCAGAAACATTGCACAATTAGGCTTGTTTTTCAAATTCATACGAAACTTAGGGGTGTATAAAGTACTGGGATAGGAATATAATAATAATAAAAAAATAATAATAATAATAATAATAATATATTATTATTATTATTATTATTATTATTATTATTATTATTATCATTATTTATTAACAAATTCTTTATAATGTAGGTCTAGCATTATTCTAACTTCTAAGATGTCAAATTTCTCTTTTCAGCATTTGGAGCTTGAACCGGTGATTATTTTTTGTTTATTGTTATTTTTGTTGTTGTTATTATTATTAAAATTAAAAAGTTATGCATTGTCTATTTATATTTATTTTTATCAAACGCATTAATACCTATTTAATTGAAAATTAACCCAGGAATTCAATTTTTCGCCTCTAATCGAACAAATTGAAGAGCTCGATGATCTTTTATATATTTATTTTTTATGATTTAGAATACAATTTGATATTTACAACTTTATATACTAATACAATGCCTCTAATATTTTTTTCTCCATTTGACTAATTTTTTATGCGCACGAAACTCATGAGATTTGACATTTTCGAGAGCTTTTTTAACATAATAGCGAGTGAAATATGAAGAAAATATCATGACATTTTTAATATTATATTTCTTTATTTTCTTTATGTTCAGGATATATGAAACACATCCTTGTCATATGGGAAATTGGAATTTCTCTTTCTCTACTTTTTCCAGATGACTCTGTTTCAGAAAGTTAGTGATCTCTTATTCTCTTTTCGCTTCTTCTTTTTTGTTGATACTTTATACAATAAACAAATAAAAAAAAGAAAGAAAGATCCGTGAGTACCTTTCTTGTTTTATTTTGTGGTGTGTAAATTGTAATCTCCATAGGCCGTAGAATACGAGTTACCAGAATAAAGAGAAAAGAGGTCATAATCTAATTCATCGTGTACATGAAACTTCCACACAGAATTAATAGGATTTTGGATTTTTTTTGTAATAAGGTATAGGTATTAAAAACATACTAATTAAAATGGTTGATTAGAGAAGTCAAACGTGGACACTACTACAAAAATGAGCTATTATAGCGGATTTATAAGGGCTATTATAGCGGATAAAGGGGGGTATAATAGAGGGGGGTTGCTATAGGTATATGTTGTCCGCTATAATAGGTCGGGCTATTATAGCGGCCTTTTGCAAAAGTCCGCTATAATAGATTTTGAATTTTTTTTTGAAAAATGGCGCTGTCAGCTTTTTCATTTATCGTGATATTGACTGATTTGATATGCATTTTTGCATAAATATCCATTCATAATTTATAATCAAGAGAAATTTTGTTTGCAAATATGTTCGGTTGCTGATTTTGAACAGTCTAATTTTATTTTTAAACGATCTTATAAAATAACTCAATTTTATTTTTACAGTAATAACTGAGTTGTGAATTATTTTTTTAAATAATATTCAGGACTCTTATATATATATATATATATATATATATACAAACAAACTTAAAACACAATAATATTTGACGAAAATAGAATGATGGAAGATTTCTGTGTGAAGAAGAATGGATAAGGGCAGATTTCTGTGTGAAGAAGAAAGAATGAGGAAAGATTTTAGTGAAGGAAGAATGATGGAGAGTTGATATTTATATAGAGAAGGGAAATTTTTGGGAAGAAAATCTGTGTTGATCCGTGGGACTATGTGAAATTTTGGAGCGTTGGATTGACATGAATCAACGGTTAGATTCATACTACATAGTGATCCGTGGAAAACCCTATTATAGCGGCCTTTATCTCTAATCCGCTATAATAGACCTATTATAGCGGACCTTGATGCCATCCGCTATAATAGACCTATTAGAGCGGACTATTGATTCCATCCGCTATAATAGAACATCTATTATAGCGGATTTTCTCTATGGTCCACTATAATAGGTCTATTATAGCGGATGACATCAAGGTCCGCTGTAATAGGGGGGCTATAATAGCTCCTTTCTTTAGTAGTGGGAGCCAAAGACATAACCAGCAGGCAACAGTGCAGGCTTCATTTATTTGTTAAGGCAACTACTAGAACTAACACAACTTAGACACCACATCATGGTACAACAAGACAACAAGCTGAGAACAAAAAGTATGACTACATAAGTATAAAAAATAACACATTGACAAACCAACAAGCTGAAGACTATACATGCACAACCTCATTCTCCGAAGTCATAGTCTTCATCGGTGGTCCATATTGGATTACAAAATTCTCCATCATTCTCTGAAATAAGAGAAATAATGAAATAAATAATTAAATTAATTCTTTACTTCATATTTAAAAGAAATAAAGAGGGATCATACCATTAACCGATGCCTGCCACCAGACTTGAGCACAAAGTAAAACTTCAATGCTTTCATCATTGAGAGATCTCCTAATTAGACTTAGTGTTCTACCACTGAGACTGAAGGTAAATTCAGGTGCCACGATTGAAATTGGGACAAGCAAGATGTTTTGAGTTAATCGAGACAATACCGAATACTTGGGAACCTTTAATTTTCACCAAGCTAGGATGTCAAACTCCTCATCCAAGCCTACTTCATCAAGTGCATCACTTAGATAGTTAACTAATTCTGAATTTTGGGTTCAGAGTTCTTCTTCCATTTAATATATTCCTTCAATCTAGTTGGTGTATTACTAACACTAGTTGTTGCCATTTGGCTGTGCAAAATTTATCAAGTTAATTAAAAACACGTTAAATTGAAATTCAATTGAAGTTATATTTAAACAAGTACCACTTTGAACTGCCACTTGGTTCTGGACCAAGCCCGACTGCAAGCTTGCATACTCTTGAAATAGTTCATTCATGCAATTCTTCAAGTTGGAAAGAAATCTAGCACAACCTCAGGGTACAACTACGAAATTGAGTACTCAACAACAACAAACTTGCATCTAGGATCAAGAACACAAGCTATTGCCAACAAAGTATTTCCCCATGTCCGATACTTGTTTCGCTTGGCGAACATTTCCTTACCCATCTCTAGAATTAAGAGGTATTCACTAGTGCTCATTTTATAGTGTTAAGATAAAAGATGTGTTTTTATGTATGATTAATTTCTTCAAGTTTTAAAACTTTATTCAATACTGTATGGGGTTGCAAGTGTACAACCAGTTTTTGTGGTACTTAAGGGTATCATATTCACAGAGACAATTCAATTTCTAAAACTTAAATATTCCATTCTAGGCGGTAAGAGTTTGGTTGGTTGGTTTTCAAGTTTATCGAACTGCAAAAAGATAAAGAGAACAATTAATAAGTGTTGTCTTGATCAGGAATTAGGATCTAGGATTGTTGGATTCACCTTTCACTTGCTTGTGATAGAAATGATCGATTGGTACAATTGTTGGTCGTTATGAACATTGGCTACCTAAATTTGACGTTAAGGGTTGATTTCTCAAATTAACGTCTTCCTTAGAGTAATTAAAGCTTAAGACTACTCAAGACCTAAACTAGATCCAAGATAATGAACACATCAGGTTAGATCTAGCAAACTGAACTGCTTGACAATTATGCACCTATAACTCATTTTTACAATTTCTAACCAAATCCCTAAGTCGCTAAGCTTTTTCTAGATTTTCTTAGTGCTTAGGTGTTTCATCTCGGTACAAGAATCTTGGTTCTCGCTTTCACAAACTCAAACAAAACACTAAAGTTTATATTAAATTAAGAAGAAGCAATAAAACTCAACAATTAAATCCCAATCAATTCATAAGCTAGTAAGCCAGTTTCATGGCTACACTCATGACCCTAGAGAGGTAATTAGCCTCTCATGACCATAGAAAATACAAGAGATGAATTTATTACAACAAGAGGAAGAGAATAGAAAATCAAAACCAAACTAATAGTCTTGAACCTATCTCTCCTTGTTTCCAAGCCAAGATCCATTTTTTTTCCCAAAAAGCTCTGTGAAGAAGATGAATTTTCGAATTGCTGGAATCCCCTTTTTATAGAAACTTTCCAAAATAACTACCAAAATAAATATGTTAAAACAGATTTTCAGCTAGGATGGACTTCGAATTTGGAGAAACTCAAAACATAAAAGTTGTAGACATTTCTCTTAGCTTTCTAACGTATTTTGAATCATCAAATTTCGATATTTTATGACACAATTACGGCAAAAATAGTCGATAGTGTACAATTGATCTATTTGGAATAAACTTCTTGCGGCCTGCAGAGAGTTGCCTGAATCTCTTGTCCCTTTTATGCAATATTTGTATCCTGCAAAAATGCTTCTGGTGTGCATCATTTCATATGTTCCCCATAACTTCTTCTTTCATACATTGGCATATCATCTTGGGTTGACTCAATCATCAATTTCCTACATTTTTTTACAAAAACTAGAGCAATAACATGAACTTGAATATTTTAATAGCAAATAATTAAACCTAAAACGATATGAGACTTGATCAATTTACAACAAAAATACTAGTGTTTGGCGTATACAATTTGGTCTTATCAAATTCCTCCATGCTTGAACTTTGCTTGTCCCCAAGCACATCCAAACTAACAATAGGACTAGAGCACAAATTCAACCATACTCATCTATACTAAAGCAAATAATTCATAGCAAAATGAGCAAAATTTGTGACTTAATAAAATTTAAAAGTGTTTGGTTTCAAATTGGGCCGAGTCAAGTTAAATTGGATCTTTTGGTAGTCTTCTTCACCTCACATGACATAGGTTGAAATGTAGTTAGGTCAAAACGAGCGACAGTTGAACCAGAGACAACCGAACCTCAAAATCTTGGACCCTAGCTCATTTCAGAATGTCATGTTTAGACTCTTTTTTCCTTATTTGTCCCATGACTAAAAGAACATATACCATAGCTTAGCTAAAATGTCTTCTATGTTTAAACTTATTCAGACTTGTAGGTTCAACATTCAGTTCCTATGTCTATGATTGAATCCAATTTATAGAAACGTCCAAATTTTTATTTTTTTTTTATTTTTTTCTTTTAATAGACGAAAAAACAAATTAGTCGAGCGATCTTGTCCTTGTCTTATACTGAAACAATACACAATGGCTTGATTTATATTGTTCAAGATGTGTGTTGCATAAATTTACTCATATCAGGGCTAGCAGAGTATTGATCAACTTAGTTATTATGTTTTTCTACTTTTTTCATTTGAATATGTACAATTTATTTTTGTTGCACATTTGTATGGCTAAATTTAATCACAGAGACAAGACTTTATTGTTTAAAAACCATTCAAGTGTTGAATAGCTTAAGCATACAAACCAAACTAGACAAGGTGGTATCCAATTCAAATATTCATAAAACAATTGAAGTAAAGCGCCAAATATACCATCGTGGTATCAAGCAACTGATTCAGGTCTTAATTTCCAAGGATTCAAATTATTTAAGGGACTAGACGCTAGAAAATTCAACCATTGATCTCAACACACTAGTACATGAGGTTATACTGCAAAATATCCAAAACAATTTGGAATTTTTTCAAGTAGGCCCAAAATTGTCAATTTATTTCACAAGTCACAAGTCTAACTCATATCTAAACTAGCCTAAATTAAATTACATTACACAACTCATAGATATAATTCACCATATTATAAGTAATTCAGTTCCTATGTTAACCCCACGCTTGTTTAATTGCAATGATCTTGTTATCAACATAATAGAGCATAGATAAATAAATGGAAAATGAAAGAAACTCGCAGAATGGTGAAGCCATGGATTGCATCCCAAGAAGCGCTTGTTTACTATCGTGAGCTCGACCGTTCCGCATTATTAGTCCATTTGTTTGGTGAGAGAAGTATGTACCTTCCCACCAATCGGCTCTCCATGTTTGATGAGGTTGAGTTACTGCTCATCGTTCTTGTATGAACTCATACGAATGGTTCAACTTTCCCCTGCTCCTTGGTCGAGCATATGTTCTTGTATAGTCAATTCAAAAGTTGTCTCAAAGATTCTCTTGATTGCCTTGAGTTTGATAACAAGTTCGTCGATCTTGTAACAGTTTGAGTCGCCTTGTGCCATGTCTTTGACCTTGATCTCTTGGTCGGGCATATACGGAAAGGTTTTAGTGAGATCGAATGTAACCTTGTTGGAGAAAACATGCAAAAATGAAAGATTTGTAGGTCTTTGCTACTTTGTACAACCTCACAAATATCCCCTTTTTATATCAAATTCCTGACATAAGAAGAATTTCATGCAGTCCGCAAGAAATTCTTGCGGTTCGTAAGGATGGTGAATTTGCACTGGTTCGCTCAGTTTATGTCCTTTTGTCATCACCTTCCTTTGTTGGTTCCTCTAGGACTTGTTTGGGACTTCCTCTGGTCTTTTCTCATAATGTTTTGCTGAGATTTTCATCCCTACAAAAAGATACTTCATTAGAAGAACAAGAGATCTATTTCTCAACACTAAATCTGACTTGTTCATCCCCGATATTCAATATGAGTACATGTTTCTAACATCGATCATGGCTCCTACCATTGCAAGAAACAATCGTCCTAAAATTATGGGTATCTCGAGGTCTTCTTCCATTTCGACTATAACAAAGTCACATGGTATAAAAAATTTCCCAACCTTGATCGGTAAATCCTCTAAAATCCCTATCGTAATTGATCCATCGTCAAGTTGTAATATACATATATTGGTTTCATGGTACTAATTCCTAACTTGTCAAAAATAGATTTTGGCATTTAGTTCACGCCAACACCTTGGTCGCTTAAGGCATTTTTGAACTTCGTAAGCCATGAACACGACCTGGTGATTTTACCAGTATTCTTCAACTTAGGAGATAGCTCGTTGACTAGCAACATGCTACATTTCTTCGTTGTTGACACAATTTCCTTCTCATTCACCTTTCTTTTATTGGTTAGCATTTCTTTCAAAAATTTGGCATAAGAAGGAACTTGGGAATTAGATCAGTAAACTATACATTCACATTCAATTGGATTAGAATTTCTTTAAATTTACCAAGCTTGCAATCATTCTGAGTCTTAATCAACCTTTGAGGAAAAGATTGTTAGTGATTGGTGTCCTAGATTCAAATCATATGTTTGATTATTTAGTTTATTAGTGAATGATTTTATCATTTTGTTCCTTGAGTTATTATATTTTGTGGATTATCTAGGTTGATGACCTGGATTGTAGAATTCCACTAATGAAATAAATATAATTACTCTTAAAAGTCTTTGATCTTGGTAATTAGCAAGGAACACTAATTGACCAATATAAGATCAGTGTGTCGGATTAGATGATGATCACATTCTACAGATCATATGACAAAGAGTTGTCAATGCTAATCACACAGGTGTATACATCGGGATGTATAGCACTAGACAGACCCAAAAATGAAATATCACGTGGATTGTGTTACGTGTCATTGATATTTCATTGGTGTCATGAATTCTAGGGTTGAGATGTTTATATTTCCTACATGAGAAATATACATCGTTGGTACTGTCCAACGCTCACTTTAACTATGAGTTATATAGACAGTTACTGCAATGTGTATAACTTGTGCGGAGGAACTATACGCATCAAGATACCATTGTCCTCTATACATGATATAGATGATGATATCTCTGGTCCCCTTGATAAAGTTTGTATTATGTGCATGCAATATGATTATATGTTAATCATATCATAATTAAACTTTAGAAAATCAAGAAAGAATAATTAGCAAGGATGACACATTCCTACCTTGCAATTATTTTGATATCATGAGACAAGGAATTGACACAATAATATTTTAATATTACAGGATCATGATTTTGCATTGTGCTTTTTCATCTACATCATTTGGGTAATCAATATACCATGGCTAGTTGTATCATTGATTTATGAAATTAAAATGTTTAGTTTCATTGCCATAATGATGGGATCCCATACGGTCACACCATATGAAAGATTAAAAGAAAATATTGTAAAATAATCCTAGTAATATTTAAAGTATGTGTGACATATTTTAAATGACTTTTGACACATGAGAGATGCATATAAATTAATATTGGATATTAATTTATATGTTGGCATTTTAATATATGGGATTGTGGACTTAATTAAATATTAATATGTTAATGTATTTAAGCCCAAAGCCCAAATATAGGCCATAAATTTTCTGGGGAGAATTGATTAGTAATGATATAATTAAAAGAATATTGAAGTATATCATTAAACCTAATCAATTTCTGTTAAAGAGGAGAGAAAATTTTGGACAGTTTTTTGAGGTAACTTTAAACAGGATTTTGAAAGAGAAAAATTCAACCATTATGAACTTATGACCTATGAAAATTGAAGCCATTTGAGTCTAGAATCCAATGGTTCAAGTTTCAAGTCGTTTGGAGTTACCTACAAAGAGTTATGACAGATTTAGTACCCAAAGGTCAGAATTTCAGCATTGAACTTCTTGGCTGAAATTTGTGTGTCTCTCTCTCCCAATTTTTTCTCTCATGTGTTGAGACAAAAACTCCATTAAAATTTCTGAAATTTTGAAGAAGATTTTGAAACTAGTATTAAGGTACCACTTGTTGTTCTCTTACTAGCCTTAGAGATACAAGTATTTCTTTAATCTTTCGGTGGATACCTAAGGAGGCTCGACGGTTGACGAGCTAAGCACAACCAACGAAACAAGGCATAGGGAATAAGAAGTTGCTAAGCTAGACAACCCTACTGGATTTGATTTGGATATCAAATCATAAGGTATAATATTATTTCCTAATTATTTAGGCAAATAAATATTATCTTTACACTTATAATAGCTAGATCATTTGTTTTGAGATGAATACAATTTTGTATTATTCCTTGCTTTCGAAGCATCAGAACTTTCAAAGATGCATACCTGAGCAGAGATACATGTATCGGTACCTTCGTACTCACCTTTGGAGAGTCATTTCTCACTCATTCCATTGAGGCATATTCCTCGAATGTGTAGATTTGCTTGTGAACAACTTCCTTATATTGGAACCGTGAGGCTTAATTTTAAGAAATTCTAAAAATATCAAGGGCCAATTTGTAAATTTGGCAATTGCAATAAATTTTAACAATTATAAGTATAAGCAAATTCTAAACTAAATTAATTATGAAAATAAAGAGAAGAGTTTAGAAATTGCAAACAAAACAATCCAAGGTGGCACAAGGATTTTAACGGAGTTCAGATATTGACGATCCTACTCTCCGGGACTCCTGACCCCCCACCCCCCACATGGTAACAAGGTCGAGCTGACTCAGTAGACAACAAAAGTGAATTACTACTTCAGAATTGGCATCGCTTAAACACACCGGTGGAGCACCAACCCTACTCACACAATCTCGAACTTGGTCTCTCTTACACACACCGATGAAGCACCAAGCCAAAGAAAACAAAAAAACAAAGCCTTGTGATAGAGAATAAAATAATTACTCAACACAATCTCTCTAAGAGTAGAATAATTTAGAACAATGAGATTGAGTCTTTGAACTAGATTTGGCAATGTGATCAAGCTCAACAATGGTGGAACAAAGGATTTTGCTATATTGGATTGTTGTAGAAGAAATGGTGAAGGGATCCTCTTTTATAAAGAGCTTGAAGCACATTTATTCTTGTCTAAATTTGTTAAAACGTTATACAATGTTACAAAATGTTACACAATGTTTTGGTCCAGAATTTGATCGTTGGGGTTGTCAGAAATTCGACCATTAAGCTCAACTTTTATTCTCTAATTCATTATATAACGTTATACAACGTTACATAACATTTTGACCCAGAATTTGACCGTTATAGCTGTCAAATTCGATCGTTAAATCCAACTTTTCTCTTATAACGTTATATAACATTTTGTATAATTATATAACGTTATAACACATTTTTGACAACTCTACAGTTTGTGCAATACGTTGTGTAACTGATGGTAATACGTTATATAACGTTTCTAAATGTTATACAACGTTGTAACAGTCTTTCATATTTTTGGTTGGTTTAGACTCAATCTCATTTATTCGAAATTATTTTAAACTCAAATAAAATCAACATAGCTAACATCTAAATGTCTTGAGATCTTCATGCTTGATTATCTTGAGCTTCAAACGTCATAACTTTGGACTTGTAGCTCCAATTTCGACATTCTTCGTGGCATTGGAAAGCTCACAACAAAATCTACAGCCGATACGGGGCTAGCCCGTACGAGATCATTTTTAGGCCCATCAGAGATCATTTGAAGCCTCAAAACTCCTATTAATGATTTCCTGCAAAAGTTCACAAAAAACAAAGCCTTGTAAAATTCAAGTTTGCTTCGCAAATCGACAAATAAAAAAAAATTGTTTAAGCCAACACCTTCAACTCCATGATGATTTCATGCTCATGATCACCCTTGATCGACATGACGTAGACTTGAATCTTCAGATTGTTCTCCGATTTGGGAGGGAGTTGTTCTTGTTGGCGTGAGAATTGCTCGACATTTTGCACCACTTGAATCTCAAGCAACTTGTTTTGAGTTGTGAGCAAGTTCATTTTGGTGGTCAACTTATCAAACTTCTTATTTTGGTTTGCCATAAAGGCATTCAACATCAATTCAAGGTTTGTTTTTGGTCGAGCATTGTTATCAGAACCTTAGTAGTCTTTGTTTATAACATAAGCCCTATTGTTGTACCCTTAGTTGTTATGGTTACCTTGAGAGTTTGGTTTGTCATTTGCTTTTAAGAGAAGTTTTGATGATTTCTCCAATCCGGATTGTAAGTGTTAGAGTAGAGATTGTTACTGGAACTAAAGTTGCCATTGTTTACAACATTTACTTGCTCATAATCCACCACCTCATTTTCCACAACCATACCACAATTTACCAATATATGGTATAGATCACGACAAAGAGAACAAGGAATAGGAGGAGAAGTTACCAACTTGACGCTTAATTCGTCAATTTTGTGGTTAAGAGCGGTGATGTCGTCAACCAACCCATGCTCGTCACAACCTCACTTACCTTCCACTACAAGAGGATTTGGGCTTCCCTCTGGTTGTGCCACTAGCTCTGATTCAGTGTCATGTCATTGATAAGCTTGAACCCATCCACAACTCCCTTGTTGACAAGGCTCCCACTGGCGGATGCATCTAGCATCCCCCGATCATGCGGCAAAAGACTCGTAAGATGTTTGTGAAGTTTTCTAGACAATTCGTGCATTCATATCTAGAGTGCTTTTATTTGTACTAATGTTTTGTCCAACTAGAGAGAAAACACCAATTGTCTGTATGTTTTCTATGTATTTTAAAGGGTCCTTAAACTACAAAAATCACAAAATTTCAATCAAGTTATTACAATACTTGACGTCAGTGAAGAATGGTGAAAATCCAACAATAGAAATTAAAAAGTTTGATTTCACCATAAATAGTTCCTATGTTTCACCATAAGAAGATATTATTTAATCTATTTTTTCTTTAGATAGAAGATTTCTCTTCATACGTAGATGTTTTTGTTCATGTAAGGTCCTTATTAATAAAATATTTATAACGATACAAAAGGTGTGATCTCCTATTAGGGTGTTTTCCAAGAAATTATTTCACTCTTTCGGTAGGAGATATAATGGCACCCAATAGAGCGGGGATTTCAAGAGAAAGAACCTAATAAGAAAGGATGATCTTGTATCAAAGTAAATATGTACTTATAAAGGCCTTAAAGGAAGAAAAGTCTCACATATTAAGAGAAATCTACTATCAAAGTGAAAAATAGATTAATTACAATACTGACGTAAGTGAAGAATGATGAAAATCCAACAATAGAAATTAAAAAGTCTGATTTCACCTTAAAGAGTTCATATGTTTCACCATAAAGAAGAGATTATTTAATATATCTTTTCTTTAGATAGCAGATTTCTCTTCATACCTAGATGCTTCTGTTCCTGTAAGGTCCTTATTAATAAAATATTTACAACGATACAAAAAGCGTGATCTCCTATTAGGGTGTTTTCCAAAAATTATTTCACTCTTTTGGTGGGAGATATAGTGCCACCAAATAGAGCGATGATTTCAAGGGAAAGAATCTAACAAGAGAGGATGATCTTGTATTAAAGTAAATATGTACTGATTAAAGACCTTAAAGGAAGAAAGCATCCATCTATGAAGATTGAAGAGAAATCTACTATCAAAGTGAAAAATAGATTAATTAGTTACTCTTTAGGGTAAAACACAATAGCCCTTTAATGTGAAACCAGACTTTATAATTTATGCATTGTATTTTCAACATATTTCACTACATCAAGTATTATACCAAATTATTTATTTTTCTGTGTATTTTGTACTAAATTATTGAAATTCTAACAGTCTTACACTCACGTTCTATTACTTTTCTATACAGAAAAATTGCTGCTATTTGCTTGCATAATTAACTATTATGCTATTGTAAGAACTAACTAAATAAACGACAAATTACCTCGTAAAAGAAGAGAGGACAGACGACACGACAAGAGGAGAAAAACACGACAACGTTCATCGGTGGAAGGAGAAAAAATAAGATCGATGGGGGCATGACTGATATGGCAGAGTCGATCAATTCCATGCCCATAACCTCTCCGTCACCTACAAAGCACGACAAACCAACTATTGAAGAATAAAATTAAAATAAAAGGACTGCATGTAAACTACAATTGCTAGAAGAGACTGCATGCAATACTACTTTAAACACTAAACCATGCAACAAAGAAAAGAAAGCAAAAAATCGTGACAGTGGCACAATCATGCAAACAAGTTTTAACTTATTTAGTTTAACACAAGGCCGTGACAATGGCACCTCACGTAGAAAAGAAAGCAAAAACCATGACAGTGGCACAACCATGCTAACAAGTTCTAACTTATTTTCGTTTAACACAAGGTCATGACAATGGCACCTCACAAAGAAAAGAAAACCAAAATCAATTACCTCAAGGTGGCGAGAGGAGAACAACACGATAGATGGAACTAGCGACCATACGGGGAAGAGAGGGAAAAATTGATTAAACATGAGAAGGAAGGAGAGACAAAAAAATTAGAAGACGGTTTGAGAAGGTGTGGAAGGAAGGCGGCTTCTGGAGGAAGAAGAAGAGAAGGCAAGAAGAGAAAAGACATGAAAGATGCTTTTTATACATATGGTTGGGATAGGACAACATGGATTAAACATTAACCATTGTGTTAAGTCTACAGAGGGACAACGATTTTTTAAATAACAGTTGCCTTTAGAATTGGAAAAAATTCTGAAAAAATGCGGGCAACGATTAACTGTAAACAAATGTTGCCTTATTCCACCATAAAGCAACAGTTATTTAAATAATTGTTGCCTTATCTTTTCGAAAATAATTTCCACTTTTGCCAACGATATTTTACAAAACTCCTTCAACCGTTGCTTTATGAGTGTTGCTAAATCCCCATTTTGTTGTAGTGAGCTGGCGTCTAGGCAAGAATAGTAGTTAATTTTCTACACCGAGTTTCGTAGATGAAGGATTTTCTTTTATATTTTTTATTACCCATTATATTTTATAAATCGGTGTTTTAATAAAGAGTGTAGATGACAGATTTCTATACCGGGTGATGAATAGACAAAAGGCGCTTTACACCGACATTTTCTACGTCGGATTTAGTAAATAAAGGATGTGAATGTCTTGTTTTAAACATCGGTTATTAAAAAATTAAGGCGGTGAAGAATTAATCTGGAGGGTGGGACCACTGCTTATACACCAGTTTTAATATATTCGACATAAATAGAAGTTGCAGAAGATCATTTTTCTCATGGTGTGAGAAGCACAATAACCACTCTCTCTGTATCAGCATATTTACTTTCATCAAATTGAATTATAAAATTGTTTGATAAAACATTCATCTAGATGGCAATATAAATGGTGTGCTTATACTAGAGTTATGTTAATGTTTGATCATCACCAATCAGGCCGAAATCTCATATATATCAAAACCTAAAATTTCACTACTTAAACATCAATCCAAGTAGCTCATAAAATCTAATATAAAAATCTTGAATAATACTATTTTTACTTAGCTTATTATTCCATTGGTATAATTTTCTTTGAAATTTAAACAATCACATTTATTAAAATGTGTGTTAGTTATATAAAAGTACAATGTCGGTCACTGTGGCTTCAAATACATTGTGAAGTAAATTACAAGTTGAATAAAAAACTAAGAGCAAAACTACGGCGCATGCGCATGCATCTTACTTGCGCATCTGGATCCTACGATGCGCATCGAGATTCGTGAAGGTTCATGCGCATCGAATTTCAATGCACATCGAAGGATCCAGATGCACTATCACGATACATGCACATGCACCATAACTTCACCCAAAAACTAATAAGAAGGTTAATTGTCAACATTTGTGCACTTTTGTATATTCTTTTGCAGGATTAAGGTATAGACTATAGAACGATAACTTGATAAGATCGTCATAGTAATAAAGTAAACCTAATAAAAAAAAGTATCATGGGACCCATTCTCCACTATACAAGTGGGACACACTCACACACTATATCAAAATGAGAGAACAAAAATCCCAAAAGATGTCACTGAATTGTGGTCCCTCTAGTAAATCACATGGCCTGTAGTCATCTAATGAAAAAGTGTATTAACGAATATTCCCACCGACCTTATCAGTTATCATCAATTCTGGTTTTTTTCTCCTGCTAACTTTTCCTCATGGATCCTCTGCCATTTTCCTCATGCATGCAATATGCATCCACAATTAAACAACAAATTAAAGTCAATATTGTAGAAACGGAGATGATGCTGTGAAAAAAAGCATATGCATGTCTGCATATGAAATAATTAAATATACTAATTAACCGTTATGCAATGGTTAAGCAAAATTCTGAGAGAGTCGTTTTATATTTTGATTTATTTATTGACAAATTTTATAATTAATTAGCATTGTGTTTTGGGCATATGTTATCAAATGGATTGGAAATTTTCTTCTTTCCAAAATATAAAAAGAAATTATAAAATCAACTAGCTAGGAAGGACATTTTGGTATAGAAATCAAATTGAGTTGCTTGGATTTGTCAATAAAAACCCAAAAAGCTAGGATTGAAGTTATAACACTGTATAATTGGTAATATATGGTATCATCCTATTATTTCATTTATAGGCAACAAAAGTATTTATAGTAAGGAAATAAGTTTAAGTTTACAAAAACATAACTGTACATTGTGCTATTACATATGTTCATATTTAAAAAGGAAATGTCAGAGAGGTACACTAGTTGATATTGTCGTTGATGCAATACTCTTTATATAATTATATATCATGTTTAAATTTAGAATCTATACAACTAATATGTATTACAAAATCATTATCTACATCATGACATATGAAAAAGATGTTGCATATTAGGTTACTAATATGCATTATTATTTTATTAATATGCATCATTATTTTATTAATATGCATCATTATTTGTTGATATCAATTACTGTATTTATGTAATAGGTCATTCACAGTATATGCTATGATTTTTACATTTAATTTTGACATTAATTTAGAGAAAATGTCTATATTTACACTCACGTTATAGTCACAAATTTGCGACAACAACAACAAATTATATATCTCAAAGATGCAACTGATGTAACTAGAATAACTATAAAACATAATTATCAAAATTAATGACTGATTACTTACTTCCACAATACTGGTATGTAGTTTATACCGATTCATACGGGTTCGGGTCTTCTACCACGCAGCATGCAGTGGACGATTCGGATTTGCGCGGTACGATCGGTTCAAATTTGATTCAGAGATTTAGATTTTATAAGTTTAATTTGTCAGTACGAATTTTGAAGCAGATCGAACGTTTCAAAACTTCTGCGCTCCCTGTACCGCGCCGCAGTTGGATTCGATTCATACTGCCATCCCTGACTTTCTGCAGACACCAACAGTGCACTACAACACCAAGTCACCAACCAACACCAACCAGTAAATGCCGCAGAAGATCTACGCTTTTTAAATGCCATATCCTTGGTAGTAAAAACAAAGAAAACCATGTTAATAATTAGCTAGGCAAGGTCTACCAATAGAACACTAAATAGAGTGTAAACTAATACATGTATTATATTGCCACAGCCATGACGATATAAAATTTATTTCGGCATTACTTTTTTGTCATGCAAGTCTATACATGGTTAGCAGATAGTTATATACAAAACTAAATTATTGATCGAATTTGAACTTGATAGCATAATATACATCCAACATTTATTATATAATAATCTATACAGCTCTTACTATATGCGTATTCGAGAAATATTACAAAAGAAAAATAAAATAAAGTGATATATGCATTTCTATTTAGATAGGACTTGTACAAAGTTGAGTTAGATTGAAATTCAATTAATTATTCATCATTAAATTATTAAAACTTCACCACTAGAAAAAATAAATTGTTGGATGAAAGGTAAAATTTGTTTCAAATTGACGTCTCACATTTGGAACAATTCCAAATTATAAAGACATTTAGAATTTTCAATTTTGTTTGAATAGTAATTTTATTTGGATAGTTTGTGATCAATTGGATGTATGCAAGAAATATCCAAAGAAATAATACGAATGCCATTTGCAATCTTTTATCTGTATATTACATTAGATTGACGATGATCATATTCATTTATTATTTTACTATTACAGTACAATATATGATCCGGGCTACATTGAAATTTCAAAGTAATATACAATTTTTTTTTAAAAAAGAGAACTTTGTATTCTTTTTATTTAAGAATTAATAATTAAGACTTTGCAAAACAATGTGCAATAATCGCATGAAATAGTAACTTATTTCATCATACCAAATGAAAGTTACTTTTGAGTACAAATTAATCATCCAATATAAAATATAACACTTCATGTACTCATATATCACGTTAATATTTTTGTAAATTATCTTGCTAGAAAAATACTATATATATTATCTAATAGTCCACACATTTAATGTACATCGAGTCCAACTAAAGTACTAACATGATCTATTTGAAGTGTAATCTCTAAAGAACCTTATCTAAATCAAAGGCGTTTCACATCAGACATCCACTAAACCTCCCTCAGAGCTCTATATATACATCACACACATGACCCTTCTATACCCCTGCTCAAACAGTTAACCCTAAACATCCTAAGAGAAACATATATATCAAGAGGCATGAACAAGCTACCTCCCTTCTCTCAACTATCAAAGCTAGTTCTTCTTCTCATCTTTGCTCTCTTAACACCCTTCATCCCCACATATCTAAGGCATCCATACCTCTATTTCCTCTTCAACATCCTTGTCGTAGCACTCGGAATCGAGTCCGGGTTGCTGAAGGCGATCACAACCCCTCAAGAGGAGAAAAAACTTATTTCAACAATTCATCAGTTTCCAAATGTTATAACCACTCATCAGACTCTTCATCCTACCATCTATAATAGGTCAAATGTTCTGACAAAAACAAAAAGCATCGCGGCTATTGCTACTCAAGCACTTGCAAAACCTATCGAGAAGGTAAAAGCGGAGACTGCATTAGGCGGAATCATGCCGATTAACAAGATCAAGAAGTGTGCATCAAGACCAAGCTTATTCTTCATAGGAGGATTAGAAAGTGATTACGAATGCAAAAACGACAACAAAAAAGAAGATAAGAAAGAAGCAAATGAAGAGGAGTACTGGATGGAGGCAGAGGAGATGACCAAGCAAGAGTTGTTCGCTAAAGCCGAGAATTTCATTGGGAACTTCTACAGACAGTTGAAGATGCAGCGGGAGGAATCATGGAATAACATTCATGGCCTTTATCGCAAGGCTTTTTAGGAGTTTATGCAATTACATACATGCATATATGTGTGCATTCGATGCTAGTTTTAGTTTAAAAAAAGAAGAACTGGTAATCATAAAATGAAGTTTGTTGTTAAAAGTTCAAACAATATGAGTTTGAGGTACAGCATGCATTGCTAGTATAGGGGAAGGTTGGGAAGTGACTAAAGGATATTTTTTAGTCCTTTTGGTTACGCTAGTTCTTTCCTTTGATATTAATTATTTCATATTTGTTGATATGGTTAATGGTTTGTCTCCAGTGCTGCTTTGTACTATTATTGAAAAAAATAAAAGACATAAGTTAATTAGTTATTAGTTGTTAGATATTGTTACTTAATCATTCAGTGTTTATTCTTTAGCTGTAACAATTCACAGAAATGTAATTGCATAAACAAATGCTCAGGAGACCAAATTAATTACCAGAGAGAATTTAATTAAGGAGGTTATTCTGGTTTCACCACTGAAACATTAATTAATTGGAGAAGAATAAACTGGCTAGGGCTAAAAAATGCTCAATGTTGTACTAATTGTCGAAAATTGTTAAGAAATAGAAAAAGAGCCTCACAGAATCATCATAGGCTCATTTAGTAAAGAGAAATCTTTTAAGATAAATCTTTAGATGGCAAAAGAGAAAAGTCAGCAATAAGCTTTTCACGAAATAGCCAATGGTTAGTATAAAAATTAGAATTAACCCATGTACAACAATTGTAAAGATAAAAAATAATCAATAAAAATTTATTTTTCATTTCTTCCTTTAGAATTTATTATGATATCAGAGCAGAACTGAAAGCCTCAGAAATTCAAAAATTATCAACCAAAATATGACTGTAATTGCACCGTGACACCAGTAATGGCAGAGATCTTCAGCGAGCACCAGTTTTATGCTGGAGAGATGCAACAAATGCCAAGACTCACGCACATGCTGCTCAACGACACAAATTATCCATCATGGACTAGATCGGTATATCTTACTCTCCACATCAAAGATAATTAAGCCATGTTACTGGTAAAATTGAAAAACCAACAGCCGATCGATGTTACCAGCACAGTGGCAACAAACTCAATCACTGGAAACAAAAAAAACTAATCCAAAATCAACACAAAACCAACAAGCCTTGAATGGCAACAAAATGACACCATTGTCATGACATGGCTACTAAACTCAATCGAACCCCAAATAGAAAGGTTGTTCATGTATATAAACTCAGCCAAAGAAATTTGGGATGAAACCAAAGTGATATACGATCAAGACCAGAATTTCTCTTACATTTTCCACTTAAAACATGAAATTGTCCAATTAACAAGAAACCAAGATAGTAACTGATTATTCGGTGATCTAAAAGTCAAGTGCAATGAATTAGCACTTTATACTCATACAACTGACTTGAAGGCCTTAGAACTCGACCAAAATTTTCAATTCCTCTTTGGTCTTGACCCAAGCTATGAATCAAACAAAGGTTTGTGAATTTTTGTACCTTACTTGGTATCGTAACCAAGCGTGACGACTTCCATTGCGTAGTGGTTACTACATATTTTGGAATAAGCAGCAAGATCGTTGGTTCTCGTCTCGTCTCATGAAAACTTCTCAAGTGTGAAGGCACTATCACGTATACTCTTTGACGAGTCTAAGCGAGATTGTTAGACCTTTATGAGAACAAAATTCTAAATCTCATTTTGTCTCAACACATGATGGGGTAGGCATTTGAAAACAGACACGGTCGGGACAGGTCAGGCCAAACCCGCTCGGATCAACAAGTTGGTTGGGTCACGATTGGACGGGTCGACGGATTTGTCGGGCAAGATTTTGACGGGTCAAAAAAATTTAAGTCGACCGCAACCCATCTAAAACTCATGGGTTAGCAACTCGGCGGGTTTGGGCCGAGTCGGGACTGGTTCAGTTCGGATCGGGTTGGCCGGATTTTTTTCTTCCTTTATTTATTTTTTTCTGCTTTTGTTTTAATTTAATGGGTTATTTTGAGTTTGGTCGGGTTATTCCCAGGTTTGCACAGGTTTTGCACGAATTTTGCATGGGTTGGGCGGGTTCGTACGAGTTTGTGCGGGTTTGTGCGAGTTTGGGGGGTTTGCATGGGTCTTGCATGGGTCTTGCACAGGTCAATAGAGGATTTATGGCGGGTTATTGACGGGTCGGAACGTGTCGGGCTGGATCTTTCTCGGGTCGAGTTTAACACAGGTTTTTTCCAACAAGGTTGACCGCTATTCGTCTTTGGCCCTCAGATTTTTTTTTGACGGATCTGCACCCAATTTGCCCTCGAGTTGAGTCGCGTCCTCAAATTTCTCGAGCCGGATCGGACCCATCAGAATTTTATCAAATCACTACACGTGGGTCACCATCTTTAACTCGACGAAGATAACAAAAAATAGTTCTGACTTCCAACAGTGTATTAATTCCAAACTATCGACTCAAGTCTTTGAAAAGACTTTTCGGCTTGATGTGTTTTTATATAAAAAGGAAAATATATATATCTAATATAAACTTCTGATATATCTTATACTGTAGATTTTACAGTAGCATTGAGCAATACGAATAACAGTGTCATTTTCCTTTCTTCTCAGAATTTTGCTTTATCTTGGCTTAGATTTTTCTTTTTCTCTCAGAATTTTGCTCTTTCGCTCTCTCTTTCTGCATATGCTTCATGAGCTAGGGTTTTACTCTCCCGTCTTCTTTTTTATCTCTCTTCACAAGGCAATCTCGCCCTAGCAAGCTCCTATTATCTCTTCTTTCTCGCCTAACAGGCTCTCTTCCTCTCATCTTCGTTTCGTTTTCTGTTGTCTCAATGTGCTAACCAAACTGCTCTTTCCTCGAACTCTTTGTTTCTCTCCTTAAATCCACATTTTAATCTCCCTCAAATTCGCTTTCAAGGTCTGTGAATACATTGCTTTTTTTGCCTCCTCTCGGCTCGCTCTGCCTCTCCTGTCATCAGCGCTGAAGCGGGTTGCCTCACTCGTGGCCTCTGCCCCTTCAAGGTTCATGCATATTTGATTTTGTATTTTAACTAATTCTAGGATTTTAACGATCACTCAAAACTCACAGTACCATTGGTGAGATGATTGAATTTATTAGTGTTGGAATTTATTTCAAAGTATGGACAAATATGTGATATATATATATATATATATATATAATCACGCTACGATGATATGCATAGTTAGTGAGCATTCGTGATATGCGTTTGTTTTCGTTGGATTGCTTTAATCAATACCAATTTAAGTTACCCAATAAATTCTTCATATTGAAATCTAGTAGGAAAACAAATTTTGTGATTTTTAGATGTTTCTAGCTATTTTTAAATATTTTTTAAAAACAGCTCTGAAGAGGTCTTTTTTTAATATTAAACGGGGTTATTTTTAAAAAATATTTAAAAAATAGCTAGAAACATCTAAAAATCACGAAATTTGGTTTTCTACTAGATTTCAATATGAAAAATTTATTGGGCAACTTAAATTGATGTTGATTAAAGCAATCAAGCAAAGAAAAAAAACGTATAGCGCGAATGCTCACTAACTATGCATATCACCATAGCCAGATTCTATATATATATTAAATTATGGACTGTCAAATTAATTTAACACTTGATTCAAAAGTGATCATAATATTATCAAGTGATATGTGTCATGAAGAAGTGGGTCTTAGATGTGTAGAATGCATATTGGTAATTTATTATTTAGTGATGGTCTAAATTGAAATAAATTACAGAACAATATTTGTGCTGCTATTGATCCCCGGAGAACACGATTTATTGCACATACTTTTATTCAGAAGAAACTCGTTACAAGAGAATTATTTTGATATCATTGAGAGAGATTATACATTTCTAATTCTATACATTATCATTTGTTTAATTTTTAATGAAACTTAGCAATTAAATAATTAATATTGAAATTGGAATTCAAAATGCCCATCTGGAGGCTCTTGTGCGCAAGTTTTGATTTTTCATATTAATTGCCTTAATGACAATGAATACATGAAATTTAATTTCCTTAATGACCACTTTCTCCTATTTGTAAATAAAAGAATAAATCTGAAAAGTTAGCTCTTGCTCTCTTGATTCTTCTTCTTTTATACAGATCCAAAATATATTCTCTCAAGCTCATCTCTTTCTTCTCTATGGTATTATTGTGAGATAGAGTGATTCTCTTAGTTTTCGGAATTATGCATAAAGAATTGTTATCACTGCTCTTCTTGATCACACGTGCATCAGGTATGATTTTCAAATCTCCATCTATTAATATGAACAATGTACGATTCCGCTTAATTTATAAATCTCTAGAGTAGATCTTGGATTTAGAAATCGGTACAGATTTCTAACAATTGGTACTTTTGGTAATTTTGTTTTGCTTTGGTTGTTTTGAGAGTTCTTATTGGAATAGCCTAATACTTTAATGAAAGTATTTATGGTTTTATATTAGTTTCAAACTTTATTTTATGTGTTGATAAAAATGTGAATGGAAGAATCATGCATCTATCTTCTGAAGCTAATGTTGCAATAGCCTAATACTTTGTTACTTGAGTAGATGTTCAAGATTCAGTATGAATTGGAACAGCAGAGAAAACTGTAGTTACAACAGGAGCGATTGCAATAGAAATGCTTGCAACATGAGAGGTTGTAGCAGGAAAGGTTGCTCCTGAAAAGAGCCAGATGAGAGACTAAGAGTAGATAGTTTGCAAATTATTCAAGTAGAGGAGAGATATAATGCCTCTATTTTTGTGCGTCTTCATTGTGTCTTCAAAATCCACGCTACTCATCATGCACGTCTTTTTATACAACTAAATCTAGATCATTCATTAATTTTAATGAATGTTGTAAATTTGAAGGCACCATGAAAGCACACAAAAATAGAAACATTATATTCCTCCTCATTCAAGTATAATAGTAAAAGGAAAACATAAGCTATCATATAAATTTTCTTACTTACAGATTGAATTCAAATTTCAAGTTGTATTGGTTCTAAAGCTTGGTCAAAAAATCTAATGTCGTGGATTATTATAAAGATTCTTTTACTAAAGCCCTAGCAGTTTTCAATCATGCCATGATGTAAGATTTACTATTAGCAAAATTGAAATTTCTGTTGCTGCTACTTTTTTGTATGTACATTGTTACTAAATGGAGAAGGTTACAGCCCTCGACCAAAATATGCTCATGAGGGCTTGGACACCTTGGAAGGATTTGTATTTCATCCGATTACTTCCATATTTAAGAATATAATATTTACTAGTTTTATTTAAAAATAATAAATAAAATATTGAAAGTATGAATTCATAATATTTAACATTTTTTAAATGTTGTATTCACTTATTTATTATATTTCAAGTAATTTGAAAAATTAATTGGCTAATTAATCAAATTTGACGATCGATTAACTAGTTTAACAGATAATTAAGCATATTTTTAGCCAAACTATTATTTTTATCCGTAACGATTTACCTACCACCAATGATTTATCGGACGATTATCGATCTTAACGGATGTTTTTCAAAACATTAGTTTAAAGTACACATTGGGACCTATACCATTACTCAAATATAAATATTCCAACACATTATAATCCACCTCATATGGGCCTCTTGTACACATCCAAAACAAAAACCCAAGATGGAGCTTTTCCCTTAATGTGGAATTAACTAGTTCTCGTATGTTGAAAACCTAGTAGCATTTTCATGTGGGCCTGGAATTGATCGATAATATATATAATCATTTTTTATTTTTTTTAAATAAAAGCCCATAGGCAACTACTAAAAGCATTAAAGTTGAGTTACAATTCCTTCATCTTAAACTACATATTTCATACTGGAATAAACACCTCAACTTATACTAGAGGAGAGGAGGTACGTGACTCCGTCACTGTTTATGTTCTTTCTGTATAAAGAAATGATTTCGTCATTATTTATTTCTTCTTTGTAAAAAAACCAAAACAATGATTTCACTATAGCATGAACAGTGAAATCATTGTTTCTTGGCACTGTAGATTCCAACAATAATATATTGTGATTACACAAAATGAGGTTCAGTTTGCAAATGTAATAAATCCATTATAGTCTCTTTCTCAGAAAATTATCCCCCTTACAAAACATCTAATATATATAATAATATAATATCATTGCATAGAGATAATACTCTGAAGACTGATCCCAACGTACACTGTATTCCCAAATTAGTTTCACCAAAAATTACTAAATTTCCTAATATAAGCAGATTTGTATGTTCGCTTTCTAGACAAATAAAAGTTGTACATAAAAGAAGCATACGAGTAAAATTAATGCATTTTTTGTGTTCTTTCTACATGTCTCTGTCTCCCTCCAAAAATTTCAACTTCCAAAAATGTGATTATAAACTATGGACTGAAGAGTCTTTGAAAAGCTTTTGGGTTTGATGTGTTTTATTTTTATATATGGGGAGCATAACTGATTATTATTAAATTATAGAGCTATCTTTTTTAATAGCACATGGGCTATTTTGAGTTAATAAAGGGTCTCAAACCCCTCTTTTCTTAATTAATTTCAGCTCAGGTTATAATTTTAAATCTTAATCTCTCAAGTGAAAACATTGTCTTAATTTTATCTATATATTTTTTCTATTTTCTTTCCATCATTTTTTGCTCATGCACTGCATTACTAAATATTCAAATTTAATACATAATAAAGCGTTCTTCCAATTTTTCGAATCACGTACTGTTACAATTGCAAATGATCTAGTAAGTCAGATGATAGCTAACTAGAATGACTTTTAAAAAATCTTGAGCTCAATGAACACAAATTAATGATTATAGCATTTAAATAATAGATTTCTTAGGTGATGAATCATGCATATCTCATTAAGACTCATTTGTTAAATACTAGAAAATTCGAAAACCCCTATTTTTAAGATATACTGTTAAAAAATTCTACATCAACTCTCCCCCCTCTTAGATTTTATTGTTACTTGACTCGGTGCTCATAAGAACTTCTAAGCCCAATTTTCTTTTATAAGTTGGGCCGAGTATTTATTTGATTTGATTTGATTCAAAATGCTTTATTTAATTATAATAGCAATAGGTCAAGTGCTAAATCTTCAAAACAAAAAAAAAACAATAGCTCATGTGCTGAGATGTTGTATAAATGTACACGTCGAATTATATGGAATAAATTTACACGTCCAAGTATATAGAGGAACGATTTAAAAATGAAAATCATGAAAGAAAAAAGGAATTGAAAATGGATTAATGAGTACTAATCAATTCAAAACACGTTGCATCTCAACTAAACCGCACTTAAAAAAGTTTTCTTTTGTTCAACTACCGTGTCAATTTTTTTTTAATAATTCAGAGTTGTAAGTTGTAACCACGTCAATGAATTAATCAGTGCAATCCATACATCCAGTAATGCATAGTGATGCAATGATTTATGCAACATGATTAATTGTACGGCATATTATCATATTAAATTATTATAATTCTATTTTTAGGTATGCTGAGACCCGCAAACATATATGATTTGAGCTTGAGGGTAGGATTTGATGAATTCGGATCTTCTATATTATTATTTTATTAAGAGCTATAAATAGATATTAATATTAATACCGACTATCATACTGATCGATGTTATTATGTACATTTATTGAGTTATTATGCTCAAAACATTATTTGAGTTATTATGCATGTTATTTTTTTATACTGAAATAGTTATGCATGTTATTTGAGTTATTATGCATATTATTTTATTAACATGCATAATTATTTTTCAGTACAAAAGTAACATGAAATAACATGCATAATAACTCAAATAATATGCATATTAACTCAACTAAATGTGCATAATAACATCAATATCGATAGTCCATATCAAATGTGATATCTAAGTAACATTAATTTATTTTAGTTTGTATATTTTGACGTGAATCAATTAGAAGATCCGGTTTCGATTTTGCTTGCCTACGACTAATATTATGTTATGTAACGTTGTTATTAAGTCTTTAATTTTTTAAAAAAAAGGTTTGAACGTTCAATTAATATTTGAAATTTGATTTTAGAATGTCGATAATTTTTAAGATTTTTTGTTAAACAGTTTGTAATAGATAGTTTGAAATATTCCATTTGGCCAAAGCAACAGATGACACTAATCTTTAAAAAAAATCCTCAGCAAGTTACGAAAGCATAAATTAATTGAAAATTTACATCACAATCGGAAATCTGAATTATACTTCCTATATAAAAGTAATCAAAGATTTAAGACTTTTGACACATGCCACATTTAAAGAATTATTAACCATTAAACGTACTGTATTAATTAATTTTAAATTAATTGATAAATAGTTGATGATTTATTCAACTTTTTTTGCTACCAAATGTTCATTATTTTTTTAATATAACTAAAAATAAGAAATCAATTATTTTATTGTGAGATTATTTGTTTAAATTTTTTCATCTATATATACCACATCATCAACAAATAGAACTCTTTACTATTAGAAAAATAGCATCCAACTAATAATTGCAGCGCCACCAAAATTGCTTTATTAAATTATATTCATATTGACATTCACATTTTTTTACAATCATAGTCTCAGAGATAATGCTAATTGACTTTAATTAAAGAAAAAGGGTTGAAAGAAGAAAAAATATTTTGTGGGGCATCAGCATTTGTACAGGTTTTCAGAGTACTTCCATTTTAAAAAAAGAAAGAAAAGATTAAATAAAACAAAGTTCGATTGTGATATTGTGACTTCGTCAATTTTTCATCATATTTTTGTTTTATTATTTTTTCTGAAATAGAATGAGATTATATATATGGTTAGGCTATTTTACTTTGCAAAGCGCGCGCTTTGCGATTGTGGATCATTGAATCGCGTTTTGTGATTGCGGATCATTGGATCGCGCTTTGTGATTTATGCCAACAAGATCCAATAGTTCACAATGGTCAACAATTGACGAAGTGCAAACGTTTTCACATTAGCCATACTCTATATTATATATATATATAGTGAGGCTATGGTGTTCCGCAAAGTACCAAACGCACTGTACTTCGCCTCCATATCTTCGATTCCAAAGCCCAAACGACCGATCTAAATCGTTGAACTTGATCTTTATATTAAGATCTTCTTGGAGACCGAATTTTACATTTTTTTTGAATTTTTTGCTATTTTTTAGAGAGGTCGAAAATCATTCACATCGGATGATCCAGAGATCATTAGATTAACCAATTTTTGACCCCTTTAAAAAAATGTAAAAAAAAATCAAAACATGTAAAATTCGATCTCCAAGAAGAATTTAATATGAAGATCAAGTTTAATGGTTTGGATCAATCATATACACATATCAAGCTTTTAAAAAACGGAGTTTAAACTTCAGTTTAACCGGTTTAACGGGAAAAACTTGTCATGGCGTTAAGTTTTCAGGAAAAAACGTTTTTAACTGGTTTCTGCAGTTTAACGGTTTTATCTCCATTTTAACTCCGTTTAAACCGTGTAAATCCGTTAAAATCAGGCCGTTTTAACGCCATTTTTTATTTTTTTATTTTTTTATTTTTTTATTTTTTTATTTTTTTATTTTTTCTTTGTGTTTTTGCTGGATGCTTACTGTAATGTACTTAGTGATTTGTCAACTTGTTGAATTAATATAGTTTTTCAATTTTTGTTTACTATTTTATTAACTTGGGATTAGTTATTGTGAACTTAGTCGGGTAGTTACTAGTGTTATGATGATGTGTTAATTGTTTGGGTACACTGGTCTTGTGTGTTATATTGATGCTGACATGAGATATTATTATGTTGGTACAACTTACGCAATTAGATAGTGGAGGTTATAAAAAATACACATTTCAAAATAAAATACATTCTAAATTCTAATTATTAAACATATCATATAACATCATTTATATTTTTAAACAATGAAAAAGGCATAATGCTAATAATAATGTTAAATATATTATATAATATATAGTTACATAGAGTCATACATATGACAAAAGTGTGTATGTTTGCACCATAATTTGGTCTAAAATAAATAAATAATAGACAAAAAATGGTTAACCGTTTTTTAATTTAACTTCCGTATAATTCCGTTTTAACGTTAAACCGTTAAGCGACCACCTCACCGTTAAGGGCCGTTAAACATTTTTTAAAAGCTTGACACATATATATATATTATAATTTATTTACTTAATTCTATAGTCATTCATCGTCATGAGTTTAATTCTTATTTAGAAAATAAATCCTATAACAAATACGGTAGGGGAATTCAGATTTCGTAACTGTAAATTGTACAAATAAAAAAAGGTCAACAGAAAAGTAAAACAACGAATACAAGTGAGAATGGAATAAGTTAAGGGGCGGATGCATGTGTTGTCAGCGGGACAAACCGCTCTTCTAGAATTTTTTTTTTTAAAATAATTTTATATATTTATATTATTTTTTATTTTTTGTAAAATAATTATTTTTATTTAAAATATACTTTATTCTGTTCCTCTAAAAAAATTATTAAATTTTGCTCTGAATTTGCTCCTGAATAAATTAGTTACAAAATTTATTAGAAACTAATGATAAATGCATCGGTTAATTATAACAGAAAAAATTAGAATCTAAAGTATCAACACAATTGTCAAGGTTACACTCTCTCCTAGAATATTAATGAGATGAAATTCCTAAAAAAAAAAAATTATGAATTGTATTTTTCAAGAGATAGATATTAATGATCATTAAACAAGTCAAGTCCTACATAGTGTAATTGTGAGACACAAGGCTTCTATGGGGGAGGTCTGAGATTCGAGTTCCGTCAGGAGCTACTGTTAGAGGGGTTTTTTCAAGTTTATTTTCTGCTTTATTTGTGACTGTATTATAAGCTTGTATTATAAGCTTACGGGAAATGAATAAAAAAAATGATCATTAAACAAAATCTTATGTTTTATGTATATAAATAAGTGGGTAGGGATCACCTTCTCCTCTCACACAAACTAAAAACATCCAGAAAAATAACAAGAGAGCAAGAAAAAAGTGAGAAAATATTTGTAAGAAAATTTCACCTTTTGATTGCATTATAGTTTTGTTGACAATATGACACATTTCAATTAAATTCTTTTGTTATATGTCCATTGACGTACAAATTCTTTTCATGCACAAGATTCATTTTATTTGACATGACATTGAATTGATATAAAAACAAGAAATCGTATAGGATTAAATATGGAAATATAATAAGACATGTAATAATATTTTGGAAGGTATAGTGGCAGCACATGAAACATTGCACTCTGTACACAAATCAAAAGAAAAGAAATTATTAATTAAAATAGATTTTCAGAAAGCATTTGATAATTTAAGTTGGGAATACTTATTTAAAATATTAAAAGATAGAGGTTTCTCTGATCATTGGGTAAATTGGATAAAACAAACATTAATTAAAGGCCACAGTGCAATAATATTAAATTAAAAAATAGGGTCATATTTTGAATGTAAAAAAGGGATAAGGCAAGGTGACCCCTTGTCAACCTCTTTGTACATCCTAGCTGCAGACAGCTTCACAAAAATGATAAATAGAGGCATAGAAAATGTCACACCCCAGAAATAATGACTAACTTAGGGGTGTTAATCCCGCCACGTGTACTTGATTACAAGTACACGAAAGGCTTAATTTGCCACTCAGAATACAAATAAGATTAATTTATTATATATAATTTTGAGGAAAAGCACACACATTTCACACAGTACATGAACATCCAACAAATACATATATATAATCCAGCGTCAGGATACAAAGTTTACAGCGGAAGCTAAACAAAAATAAAATACATACAGAAGAGGACGATCGCATCAAAGGACGTGGGACCGACCCTAGCTAACCTACTACACACTAATCCTACAAAAGAAATGAAGAAACAAAAGAAGTGATCTTCAAAACGAAAGACGCCGGGGACTCCATCCTAGCGCTCTCCTCTGGACATCAAAAGAATCTCTTGCTCCTTACCTGGACCCCACAACCAACCGTGGAACGTGAGTAATTTATAAAAATTACTCGGTGTGGATTAAAGTCCAGCCTTTGAGATTATATCCAATTCAAGGTTGGACCAATCACATTTACTAAGATTATCTATATCAAGTTAATACACATATCTTGTGTATTGTTTAACCGTTAATCAATTTAAATAAATATTTAAAATCTACCCAAAGAGACGATACGAGAAAGAAACCCCGAAAATATTTACGAGGAATAGTAATATATAATAACTGATTTGAGAAGATAATCAAACTCCCAGACAAAGGAATGAATTTGTCAAGTTTTAAAACCCGGGTGGTAGGACTTCAGGATTCACCCCCTTAGACGGGTCTAGTATAATCAGCCGCCAAATCTAAGAGTATAGTTAGACGGGTCTAGTATAATCAGACGCCAATCTAACTTAAATTCTGAGTTCCAGAACGAAACGCCCTGGTAAAAGCAGAGCGGCTATAAAAGCACACACTCGATCAATAAGCGAACCGAGAAGCCTACCCTTACAAAAAGAAACAAATAAACATAAAATCTCGGTCTCAGCCGTCATACGGAAATAAGGAACCGACTACCCGTTTGAATAATAATAAAAAGGGAACTCCCTGTACTAGTTAAAGCCAAGGGGGGGCCCAGATTTCCCCGTTACTTGCTAAGAGTTATTAGGGGAACCTCTTCGAATATTTAGAGATCTCGAAACATCAGCTAATAGAAATATATAAAGAACGGAATAGCTCCAATACTGCACATATGACACGCAATACTCTAAACTGAGAAACCGAACCTTAATCACTCAAGAGGAATTATTATAATACTAGATAATAAGGATTTTGAGAATAAAACTCTCTAACTGGCACTACGAGTCATCAAGTGATGATCATCGTTGGTGAGGATTAGTCGAATGTCCTTAAGGACATCCCGTTGAGAATATCCCATGGGCTATGTCAGACACCATGACACATACTCCCTCCACGATGCCCTCAGACTACATCCATCCTAAAACTCACCGGCCCGACTCTCAACACTCCCAACGAGTATAGATATATAATATTTATACGCATCTACCTACAAGTAATCTAATAGCCTATACGATTCGTATATCGGATCTTACGTGCAATATGAATGCAGGTGACATGCAAATGCAAGTTGGTCTCAAATAATGGTACAGTTACCAGCATGTAAGTATGGCAATTCAAGTCTACGGGCCTGATTAATTAATGTTGGTAGTTGGTACCGCAATTCAGTTTAGGTAAGTCTGGTTGGTCCTATTAAAAGAGAAAGGAATATAATCCCCAGGAATCCACACCTGTTAACGAGGAAAAGCAGTGTGGATATCTAGGCGTTTACTTTGGAAGCCTCTGCAATGCCACCGACTCTGTCAACGCTCACATGGTTAAGAGTCACCTTGTCTTCCTATTTGACGTTAGGGTTAATCAGTCAAATGTGTTGTAAAATTCTTTAACTTGTGAAATCATATAAGATAAGATCTAGACGTTGAGACGCCCTTGATGTTTCTAATATAATTTATTTAATAGTTTTACTTAATTAGGTCTCGTGTGCAGTGTTAGTACTGCACGGCGAATGTGTGTATGATGTAAATCTAACCCTTTACTAAATTCGAGTACTGTTCGAATTTTGTTGCTACTTCATTTTATTTATTTGGACGTCAGGTCGATAGTTTGCAGAATATAAATAAAACACATCACGAAGAAAACATGTTACAAATTCAATTACTTTTAGTTGAACTTTTAATTAAAACTAATTAAAGAAGGAATAAAATATTCTAATAATTATAGATGTTATTAATATTGTGCTTATAGAGAAATTGATCAATATATATATCATTTTAATTAATTGTTTACTTAATCATTTTCGTGTGGGTTTCATATGTAATTAGGTGTACATTGCATTCGGTGTGATATAGAGAAATCGATCAATATATATATACAGATATATACCTAAGCTTACTTAGCCCAATTGTGTTGAAGGGGTTTGGTATTTACTCATCTCGTGTGTGTTAGTTTTCATTTTAACTGTACTTATAATCAATTTATCACCTTAATTTTATAGTTGATTATTAACACTACCTTGTGTATAAGTATAGTTGTTTTAGATAGGTATTCAACTTCAAATGAGATTACATCTAGCTCGACCAAGTTTGTTAATTTTAAAGGAAACATTGTATCATTTTTATTATGTCTTATTACTTAAGTGACGCATAATTCATTGATATTTTAGCTATTGTGATTTGCTTCACTTCCTATAGTCATATACTTAAATATTATATTTTAGTGTATAGCTTTAGCTAATATTTAAATCAATATGCAAGTATTGCGTAATATATTTTAAGTGTCACTCATGACCAATGCATTACATAAAAAGAAATTGTTGCTAAGAATTTAAATATTAGCAGCATTCTTCTAGCACGATTCAAGGGTAAGAAATAGTGGTTATATAACAATGGAGGTACTAACTATTTATATACATTTAATGCTATAAGATTTTCATTCTATACCTGATTTTATGTCGTAATTATATTAGAAATATTAGCTAATTATAAAAATTTATCTTGTTAAATTTCTATTTATAGAAATCTATTCACATGCAAATGGTTTATTTTATAATTTATTCTATTTCTCTTTTCTCAAATAGAGAAAAGAAATAATTTAACTTAAAAATATGTATATATATCTTTCTAATTTAACAAAGCTGGTTACTACTCATATTTATTATTATTTTAGTATAAGTAAATGTTTACACCACTCATCAAGAATAACAAGATCAGCATATATATATGTTGTAAAACGGGTAATTAATAATTGTAACAGTAGATGTGCAAAGACAGTAAAGAACTTAAGCAAAATGTCTAAATCGGTACGTTTCCTAGACTCAGTTCAGAAACGAGACCTCAGTGTTATACATTGATTATACGGTTGCAACATGTAGCGAAGATTAATAAAGAAGGAGCCAGACATAGGTCGTGGCTTGCTGGCCGCTGCCGTGAAATCAAGAAATAACCTCACAAATTCATATTGCAAAGAATCACACAACGTAACAAAAACAAAGAAGAAATTTCAAGATTTAGTAATTTACCAAAAAACAGGAGACGAATTAAGCGAAAAAGCAAGGGACGATAGATTGTCATCTTGATGCACCGGCCTCCAACTCCTTTCTTTCTAAAAATACAGTCTAATTGTCTATCTCAGCGCATGAGCCTAAGTAGTCAAAGCAAGACAATGTATGGAGAGGAGTGTATTTTATATCAGTAGTGGAGCTGTGGAGTATTCTCTGGCTGCAACGTGGAGAGAAAATAAAGGGAGTGGTTTCCTAGAGACAATAAATTATGATGAGAAAAGATGAGGTGGTAGTGAATTAATGGGGGAGAGAGGACTGATGGAACGGATGCGCATGAGAGAGGGAAAAAGAAAAAAGGAGAGGAGTGATGCGGTTTCTAAGGAAAATAGGGGAAAAGTAGAGTGAGGTGGCAGCTAATTGGAGAGAGAGACGACAGAGGAGAGTGGGTAAAGGCGCAGGTTTTTATGGAGGGGAGAGGAGAGAGGAGAGAAGTGAGATGGGAGGGGCGTGGAAAAAGAGGAGAGAAAAGGTGAGGTGGCGGTGAGATAGTGGAGAGAGGGTAGAGGGCTCACGGGGTAAGAGAAAAAGGGAGTGGGTGGGTTTTCTAGGTGCATTAATTAGAGGTGAGAGAGAGAGCTGCTGGATGGAGAGAGAGAGAGATAGTGTGAGGTGGCAGTTAGAGAGAGGAGAGGCGCAGCGATTTTTCAAGATGGAGAGAGACATATTGGCAGCGGAATAAAAGGAAAGGAAAGGAGAAAAAGGAGAAAGAAAAGAGAGACGCAGCAGAGAGGTAAAAGATGAGATGAGACGTTTTTCTCTATGGCCTATTCTTTGAGGTCAATGTACGGTCGTGCACTTTTCTACACGCAGGCAATTCATTCGGGTCGTGGATGACTCGTTTCACCCTGGACTGCCAGACGAAATCACGTGGCAGAGGGGACAGGCTCGAGGCCTTCAACACAATGTCGTTTAGGATTCCCCTGGCCCTCATCGTGTAGCCTTTGGTGTGTCAATCCAGTGTTCCTCGGAGCAGGTTCCAAATGGATGGCTTTGACCCGCTGTGCAAGAAATTGGTGTAGAACATCGGGGCCAGGCAGGAGGTGTGTAGTGGGATTGCTTGTGTGGTCAAGGTTATGTAACGCTCGCGTTGTACGTCCCTGCAAGAGGCGGCCCTGACCCAACGGGTCGAATTCTGCTGCAGCAGGAGTTCAAAGACCTCTCATTTATTTATTTATTTATTTAATATCTCCTTCATTAGTTGGGGCTTAAGTTTGGTATCAATTCCGAACATGACTTGTTTCCTTCTTGAAATGGGTAGAGAGTGATTCATTACATGATTTGAGAAATATTTAATTGTTCTAATGGTTAATAATTATTAATTAAGCCTTAAAAATTATGATACTTGAGTTAAATTTAATCTATCACTTTCAAGTAATTATTCTTATAGCTTAATTAAATTTTATGGAACGAGGTTTCATCTTTTATTTTTCTTTATAATTTATTGTAAGTAAATTAGATTGTAAGTAGCTCAGCTGAGTGATTTAAATTAAAAATTGATCATCAACTTAGATTTATTTACTCAGTTATTTAACTGATTTAGTTTGCACAATTGTATATTGGTATTATTTGATTAATGTATGTATCGGCATACATATATTTCTTTTTATCCTGATTGTAATATTGTTATTAATCCCTTATCTTTAATACTTGTTTCAATTATTTTATTTATGATTTTATACATAGGTAATTTGTTGCATAGGTAAATTGCAAGCTTCTATCATACTTTCTATTATTGTCTTTTACAGACCTTTGTCAATTCTAAATTTCCTCGAAGAACTTTATTTGAAACATTTTTAATTCATACATATTTTCCTATGTGAAATTATGGTTAATTTAAGGGTAAATTTTACGATTAACCAGACAATTGTTATTAAAATAATTGTCAAATGTGGTGGGTTTTACAGAAAAAAACCATTTTCAAGGTTTAGGAACTGAAATCATAAATGGAAATAAACTAATGCACCTCCAATATGCAGATGACACACTCATTTTTATAAAAGCAAATGACAACATGATTCAAAATATGAAATGGCTGCTAAAAACATTTGAAGGGTTAACTGGTCTGAAAATAAATTATAAAAAAACTGAAGTGATCCCTTTAAATTTAGAAAATTATGAAGGAGAATATTATGCTAATATTCTAGGGTGTAAAGTTGGAAAATTGCCTATTAAATATTTAGGACAATCTCTCCACTGGAAGAGACCATCTAAGGAAGATTGGCAAAAATTAATAGAAAAAATTGAAAATAAATTACCAATATGGAAAGGAAAAATGCTATCTCTAGGAGGTAGATTAGTCTTGATAAATGCTGTACTATCATCTATTCCACTGTATTATATTTCCATATTTCAAATGCCTAAATGGGTACAAAAGAAAATAGATAGGATCAGGAAAAACTTTCTTTGGTCAGGCTCAAGCTACAGGCTAAAGAAAAAAAAAATTTAGTAAAATGGGAAAAAATATGTAGAAGAAAGGAGTTTGGAGGGTGGGGCATATTAAACCTAGCACAAATGAATATAGCACTATTATGTAAATGGGCTTGGCTCTTTTTGTATCAGACACATGATAATTTATGCAAAATCATAGTGATAGCCAAATACAATAAATTTACAAACAATGCATCTCATTTCTGGTCAGTAGTAAGCAAATATGTGAAGCTCATACAAATTAACAATAAGAGAGTGATTGGGGATGGTAATTCTATTGATTTCTGGCACGATATTTGGTTAGATAACATTGATATAAAATCACAATTTCCTCTAGTTTATCAAAAGACAAAAGTGGAAAAACATTTCTCTAGCTAAGGTATGGAATAATGGTTCAATTCAGTTACACTTATCAAGAGGTTGCAGTAATGCAATGAAAGTACAAAAAGATGATTTAAAAAATATACTAATAAATTTGCAATTTGCTGAACATAGTGACTCTTCCATATGGCAGTTAGAAAAGAATGGTACATACACAGTTAAATCATTATACATATTCTTAAACTCAGGAGGTTTGAGAGTAAATTTAAACAACACAGTATGGATATTGAAAATACCTTTAAAGTTTAAATTATTTATATGGTTGTTGATAAATAACAGATTACTCACAAGAGACAACTTAATCAAAAGGTCCCTAAATGTTGCAGCTTATTGTGTGTTATGCAATGCAGAAGATGAAACAATTGAACATTTATTTTTAAAATGTCCTTACGTACAACGAATATGGTCAGTAATACAATATAATCAATTAGATAGGGTTATTTTAAATCTTAATTCAATAGAGGACTTATGGAACTCAATTACAAGAATGCAAAGTACTGATTTACAAAAAGGGGGTAGATGGTTTGCAGCTATGGCTTGGATTGTCTGAAATGAGAGGAATGGTATTATTTTCCAAAATAAATCTCTCAGAGCAATTAACACAGTAATTGCTATGATAAAATATCTATACCTGTACTGGACAGGGGGTAACCAACATGGCTACCATAGGCAAACTATTATGCAGGCTCAACAAGAAATGGATATAGCAAATAATCAAACAAAGGAGAGTTACAATACAAATGATGATGAAGACCTCTTGGATTAAATAGACGCAAGATGGATCATTAGAGGAACTAAAAAACAAGAGAAGTAGTTTATAGATACATCCATATTTTTGATGTAATAAGGAGCTTGGAAATTTCTGCATTTTAGAATTTTTTAGTTGATTTTTAATTGTTAGTTAACATCTATAATAAATGGAAGGTAACTGGTACAAGGCTTATGTACCAAATACCGACCAAAAACTTTTGTATTTGTTTGCTTTCAGTTTAATAGAAAGCCGGCACCCTAGCTTGGGGTAGCTATCATCTAAAAAAAATAAGACATGTAATATCGTTTAATACAAATGGAGTTATGGTATTTGTTTCGATGAGATGAGATTCAAAGTTGCTTTGTCTGCTCCGCTCAGTGACTTATTTATTTGAAGAGTATGTATTTCTTGAGGGTTTTATAGAGTACAGTTGACCTACGTATTCTTATTCGGTGGCAGATTCAGAGTTTTCGTCAGAAGAGTTCAAAATATACAATTTTTTCGAGAGGTTAGAAATTATGTATATTTTAAAAAATATTCAAATACATGATTATTTTAAAAAAGAAATTCAAACAAATAGTCATTTTTGAATAAAAAAAATTCCGAGATGGTGCAGCTGACCCTCTAGTTGAATGTGGCTCCATCACTGCCCTTATCGAACGTCATGTAAGAAATTTGATTTGATGTGTTGGAGATCAAACTAGTTATCATTGGCCTTTTTCTCTTACTAGTAAATGACCCACACGTTGTTGTGGGAGTTAAATTTTTTATAAAAATAAATATGTAATTATAGAAGAATATTAATATTGAAATATAAACAAACAAATTAACAACTACAAAATGCTTACTAATTATACTTTTAAATTTTAGCATTACAACTAATGGTAGTGGTTTCAATTTTACAAGACAAATTTCCCAAGGTGTGCCATATCAAGAGTATACTGGTTTATGTATCAGATAGAGTATTGATTATCATATTTGTACCATATGGAGTATGTTTTTTGTATCTGTACTGTACCTTCAAATTGTAGACGACATCTCTCAATGAGAAATTGCAATAAAATGTATGCACAAATATCACTTGCAAGTAAACTAAGAACACAAATCTAAGTGGAGGAGCATCCAAATTAACAAGATATTGATTATAAATCAATAAAATCATGATTGTTAACTGCCATCGCAGAATGAAGTATATTTACATAGGAATTCACATCCCCTGGAATACCTCACTGAAATGGGCAGCGAGTCTCCCTGAATTCTCACCATTGCTACAGCATCGTACCCTGCCCGCACAGTAATTGCTACAATACCAACACACAAAAAACTGACCATTTCAGAGAATACGGACTCTTTACATAGATAGAAACAAAGACGAGCATTCTTCGTTTCCACTCGCGATCATGCTTAATTTGCTTTGAAATTCTTGCACAAACCAAAACAATTCCAGTAATGCATATAAAAAAATGCAAGAAAAATGTGTTTGAAGTACAAGGAGACTCCCAAAAAAATCAGGAAGGCAATCATCAGTAGCTCCAATATTGCCAGTAACACATCTCCACTGATCCAGTTGGTCTTCAACTCTTCATCCATTTTTGTTGCTAGCTCTCCCCCAGTAAAACACCAATAAAGACCATTTTGCTTCTCCCCTCTGGACAACACATCTTGTATCGACTCTTGCAGCTTCATAGGTTCGGCATCGACTTTGCGTATTCCGGCCACAAATTATTCCGAATACTTATGGTTTGATGGTGCAGAAGTACATCTTTATATTGCTCAGACAAAGCTTTCTTTGTTGTGGAGGTGATTTACATTTACTACATATAAACAAGAAAATTGCCAATTCACTTCCCTCTGAACCCAGGTACAAACTGATATGTATCTGCTACTGCTACAAGCCTACGATGCTATACATTCAATTGAAGAAAAATACAAGAAAGAGTCAAACCATGGGCATAACTGTAAAAATGAACATTGTAGCTCTCTGCTAGTTTTTTGTTGCAATTAGATATTTTCCGTTGTATATTTTAGTACAATTCATAAAAATTCAGTAACGACATCTAAACCAAAGGAGATAATCAAGGAGGGGTTGGATAAAGAATTAAAGATGCCAAATTTATTTTATAAGGCAGCAAAGAAGGTACCAATTACTGATGCTATTTTATTAAGACTTGGAACTTATTTAATGTGTAAGCAGTCAAGAAAGTCTGAAGCAAGAATTAGGCAAATGGATAAAAGAACAAATGAACCTCAATGGAAAAACACAAAAGACAATGAGATGCAACAGTAAGCTATGCTTACTCTGGGAAAATAAAAATATTCAATAACAATATATCATCAGAAAGTAACATCAAATAGCATACAACAAAATTAAATGAGGATGATGAGATTTGATTACCTTAAATATGTGACTAAACTGCTCACACACTTAAGTATGAGGTGCTGATGGCCTAGCCTCTTGTGACTCTTCATTATATATTTATATGAAAAGTTGAGGCATTAATGGCATACCTCTTGTTTTCTTCGACATCTTCTACAAACATTTTCTTCTCATCTACAAGTGAAAGCAGAATCTGCAAAGAAAGAATTCACTCGGTTAAGTATATTAAAAATGGGAATTGGATTTTTGGTAACTATTTTGCATTAAACATAATAATAATTGTATATTTTACTCGTAATTTATTTTCAAAGTATGATAAACTGTGTCTGGTTCTCCATTGCAAGAGTGGAATTGGTAACCTGGTTGTCTAACAAAAAATAAATTATAGGTCAACTAAAAGATGGTGTGGGAAGAGAGCTGCTTCTATCCATCAGGTGTCAAAGGATCAACAAAATCCTCTTGATCTGCATCATGTGTGTCCTTCTTATAACTTTCTTTTTTGTAATACTGAAACGCCCTTTCTGTCTCAAAAGTCCGGAAGAATCCATCAACGCATAAGTCTGAGCTTTTTCTCCATCCACATCAGCCGAGCCCATTGTCTTGCAAAGAGGGGATGATTTTCGGGGAATTGGCATCATATTACACACATAAGGAACGCGGAAAGGTGAGTAATGCAATATCTTTGCTAACCACTGAATTGTTGTCGTTCATTTCCTCATTGACAATCAAGCGATTCGGTGCCTCATTTTTTTCCAAAATCGATGTGGTCATGTTTCTCTTGCTTTTACTGTAAAAAGAGGGAAAAAATCAGGTTTGCTCTAAAATCAAACACCAACTCTAAATTCCAAAAGCTAAAAGGGTCAAACTCTGAATAGGATAGAGCAAACTTAGGTGACTTCTGATCAAGTAAAGTTATTTCAGGTTGGAGGCATTGTTAGGCCTGGATAAATGAACAAATCATATTAAGCTAGATCTTTACCAGTTTGATTAAGACCCATACCAGCAGATTGGCTGAACCAAAAATCAATGAACTGAAAAAAGTTGAAGCTTTTATCTCGAAGCTCCTAGGATGATCAATCAAGCAACTGAAATAGAATGAAATAGAACAGAAAAAGGACACAAATTAAACAATTTTATACCTTTTATATTGTCAAACAAGCAAGAATGTGGAGACATGTAGAGTGAAGAGAAGAAAGTGGAGATGGGTTGCCTCTTAGCGAAGATGAGATACATCACCAATGAAGTAACCTCTCTCCAGTTCTCTACTGCCTTCATTTTATCATTTGGTGCATTCAATTTTAGCATATCCTGGTTCTTCCCTATTGCTTCTACGCCGACTGTTGGGTCTACGTATCAGTGCCATTGAATTCTCCACTGAAACACACTCAAATCCTGAAATTATTAAAGAAACTGAATGGTATTATATACATCCACTTCACTTTGGAAGAATAAAATGAAAATATTAAAGGGAGGAGAAAAGTTAGATGAACTGATTACCCCGTGATATGTAATAGGTTAAAAAGAGCATAATAAGTTAGGCAGTAAGAAAGAGTAAGTATGTTAGAGACAGTCTAGATGATAATATTTTGAAAGAGAAGCTAACAAATATGGCATGCTTCAACTAACATACTATATGCAAAATCATAGTTTCACCACTGGTTTTAATTAAATTTTTGTTGTCTAAATGATGCTTTACTATTCAAAAAATAAATAAGATGACAACTTTATAAAGGCAAAGATGACATACCTTTTTGTTGTCTTCGATGTGCTTGCTAGAGTTTTATTTTTCACCTGTTCATAACCCAACAATAAATATTCAACAGTAAATCAAACTAAATCATACTGGTCCAACACTAAAAATAAAGTTGATTGAAGTATTAGACAATGGTACATATAGAAAGTTTTAAAATTTGATACCCTTAAAAAGGCCTGAACTTGCTTTAGCTTTCAATTCGATAAAATGGTGCTAGTTTTAACTCTCATGTCAGATAATACATCTTAATTTGAAAATGTGGTCGACTATTATAGCAAGCTATTTTTGACTGCCTCACTATTGCAACAAGCTCTTAACAAATGCTGACAAATATATTAAAATCAAGGAAAATAAGTAAAGGAAATTAAAAAATTGTAGGAAAAAGAAGGAAAGGTACAATGATACTAAGTTGCAATTCAGTTTAAAACAACGAAATCAGAACCACCATCCTATAAAAGCAACATGATCTAATCTCAACAATGGTCTAGCCAATATCCAATCTAAATTACATCATTTGAAATTAAAGATGAAGAATGAAAATTACCAATGGTACATCCGTGAGATTTGTTTGTAGTAATTTTTTCAACTGAGTGATTTTCATCCTACAAAGGGAACAATGTATACCTCGATTAATAAATCAGATAAAAGTAGGAAAAAAATGGGAACCTGAGTAGCTCAGGTAGTAGATCCAAAGACAAAATCAGAAGGGAGAGCAAGAGACAGAAAGACCACCTTTGAATAGAATCGGAGGGTTTGGTGTATCACCACGGGGAGGCACTTTAGCATGCTAGATTTCTGTAGAAGGGAAAGAGAAACGACGTTCAACGTATATCCCTTGGACTGAGTTGTGCTCGAGGTAGAATTGTCAGATTCGTCGTATCTCTTCTGAGGAGAGAGGTCATGGCATCTAGCGGTGTCTCGCTGCCATCGCCGTCAAAGAGAAAATGAGCACGAAGATGTGAAATAACAAAGTTGCAACGAATAGGCAGAACACGAAGAGAGAGGCAGAGCAACAAAGGGTTCGATAGTTGTGACCATCGTTGTGCTTCTCCCTATCGATGTGTCGGGAGAGGAATGAGGAGAGAGGCGAGAGAGGACAGAACATTTAGGTTTTTCTTTTACGAATTTGTTTTACAAGATTACGTCATCGTGTAATAAGACGTGTTCTCCGCTTTTACGCGAAAGTGCACAGGTAATCAAAAGTCTAAGTTAGACGGATGCGATTAAAATCAAATGAAATCCAACGTTCTGTATTTATTTAAAAGTTGAATAGAGGTTTGGAGTCAAAAACTCCAATCTCCTTTTATTAATAGTAAGGATTGTGCTCCGGATGTTGAGCAAGAGTTATCTGTTTTGAAGCTGATGCATGATAAACGTTTGATCATAAATTAGAGTCAATCAAAAGTTATAAAATTTAAAATAAGGTATAGACAAAGAGACAAACTCAATAGAATTTTTTTAAGCCAAATAACTATGATTTTGTCCTTCATTTGAATTTTCTAGAAATTATTTATTTCTATTGCGCTGCGAAACATTCGATTTCTCACTCGCATAGTATATTTATTATTTTTATACATGCGAGGAAGAATTAAAAAATGCCAATGAGTAAATATTTTAAATCAACAATCATGCATTAATGTTTGGTTTTATCTATTTTATGTAATAAAAAATAAGTCGAACGTAATAAATTTTGGATCATGTGATATTAAGAAATAATTATATCAATTTATTTTAATTTTTAATTTGAAATTAAAATTGTTGACTTGCACATAAAATTGTACGTAATACAAATAAATGTTCAAAACAAAAAACAAACAAAGGCCACGGTAAAAAATCTACCGTGCGACAAAAAATACTACCGCACGATGAAAAATCTACTATTCTGATTATTCGATCGAAAAATTCGAACTCTTTAACTACTTTTATCAATAACATTTTCATAATTAAAAAAAAATGATTGCCGACAGCCGACAGCCGAAATAAGAAATATTATATTGTTCCAGTAATTTGCACGTGGGCTAGGGGACGGATCGATTCGACGGCGACAGGAACTAGTGAATTTGATCCGACGGTCAGTAACAAAAGAACTGAATTAATGTTGATTCGTTATTTAATAATAATAATATCATCAGGTACGACCATTAATTAATTAAATCATAGTTTTGTATTGCTTCCAGAACCATAATGTTTAATTGTTTATTATCCAATTGGAATGCTGTTGTTGTTATCCATCATTTTCTTTTCTGATGTCATTGGATCATGCCGACATTGATTTTCATTCTAATTTTAGTATTAATTGAACGACTGATTGTAAGAGTAAAATTAGAAGGGTTTCTAGTAACATTTAATTTTTCAGGCTCTTAACCAAAAAATATAGTTAAATATTCTTTAAATTTCAATTTATTACTGTTCATAATTTTTTATACTTCCAAATATTGTGACATTCAAAGTTTCTATTTTAGATTTTTTTTTTCAAGTTATTGTTTCAAACTTTTTAAGATGACTCTAAAACATTTTTAAAAATGATTCTAAAATAAAAATAAAATAATTAGTATTCATACATAAATTTATTTCAAAAAAATCCAAGTAAGTACAAAAAACACTATTAAGAAACTTTTTGTATCCCACAAAATTTTGATATAAATTATTTTTATAACATGATAAATTGAAATTTGAAGATAATTAAACATTTTTAATTAAGAATACGAAAATTCTTAATGCTCTTAAAAGCACTGTAGTCTTACTCGATTGCAAGTTGAGTTGTGCAAATTGAGGTTGTAAATTTTCAATTTTTTTATTATGCACCAATATAGGGTCGCAAACAGGAATAACCAAGGGAAGTTACAAATTTTTTATTATGCACCAAAATTTTTTATTATCAAAATAACTCGTCGTATAGTGATCCCAAAAGTGTGTGTATTGATTAATTTATAGTGGGATAATTTTACAATGATTATTTTGACAACGGTAACAATTATATTTCAAATAATAGATAAAATATCTTATAAATAGAAGAAAATTATAAAATACTCTTGAACTTATAGAATAATTGTGTTTTAAATTTGATATAATTTGAGTGTCATTTCATGCTCCATCATGTCATTAATTATTGATCGTTACAAATTACATAAAATTTGATGGTCTTTGATTAAACATGAAATGACACTCAAATTGCATCAGATTTAAAACACAACTACTTTAAAAGTTAAAAAATGTGCTTATAATTTTTTTCTATTTTAATTTTCTGTCTATTCAATTGGAATTACATTATCAAAATTATCCATTGTCAAGTGATCCCTCCCTCTAGTTTATAAACTCACATTTTAGTATAGTAATATGGATATAGTTCGAAATAATTTAAACGTTTTATTTTAATATAAATAGAGTAAATATAATGTCCTTCTCTTAATCATCCTCCTTAGATGTCTCTCACTAGAAGACAAAAATAATTAATGCTCAGTTTTGTCTGTTCTGTCCGCTTCACTGCATGTCTTTATATTTAAATTCGCAACAATTAATGCTGCATGTCTTTATATTTAAATTCGCAACAAAAATGCTGCAAAATTTCTAATATAAAGACCCGCAGCATAATTGTTACAAGTCTTTATATTAGAATAATAAAGTTCATATATTGTTATCTGCAAGTCTTTATATTTAAATATGCTGAAAAAATGATGCAAAATTTTCTAATGAAAATACTTGGACCAAAAAATCAAGACTTGCAGTAATATAAAGACTTCAGTTCTAAATATAAAAACATGAAGGGAAGCGGACAGAGCAGAGCGAAACTGGAGCGGATGCAAAAATTGCAAGTATTTATATTAGAACAATAAAGTCTATATATTGTTGCATGCAAGTCTTTATATTTAAATTTGATGAAAAATAACGGGAAAATTTATAAAAACTTGCAGCAAAAAAATAAAGACTTGCAGTAATGTAAAGACTTGGAAGCGATAAAGCAGACATAACACTTTTGTTGCAAATTTAAATATAAAGACTTCAGAACTAAATATAAAGACATGCAGGAGAGCGGACAGAGCAGAGCATTAATTGCTTTTGTCCTCTAACAGAGGACGTGAGAGGAAAACGATTAAGAAGAACTGTTAGCATCACCCATATAAATAATACCTGAGGATAAAACAAGCAAAAATTGTAACTTTACATATAACTTAGATGCAAAGTAAGTTGTTGTTACAATTTGTAAATTTGATAAAAAAAAATATAGATGTGTTAAATACCATTCAATGATACAAACGTGGTCACAATATATGTATTTCACGTCAAACAATACAAACACATATAACAAACATTTCCAATTGCTTAAAACTAATATGAATATGAGTACATACGCTTTAAACAAAACGAAGCTTGCAAATAATGAATAATTCAAAATTGAAAGTAAAATACAATATATATTGGGTTTTTTGTGAGTAAAATTATGTGCACCTAGGAATACCAATGTTTCTCGTGTTCACAACTCAAAAACATACTTAATAGTCTTCAAATTTCAATTTATCATGCTCATTATTTTTTTATATCAAAATAATGTGGAATACAAAAGGTCTATATTTTTAGAGTTTTAAGTACTATTTTTGGATTTTTTTTCTAAAGTGATATACTTTTATGTATAAACATTGATCATTTTATTATTATTTGGAGTCATCTTAAAAAATTAGAAATACATACTTCAAAAATAAAAAAATAAAAAAATATATATTCCATGAAATTTTGAAATAAATAAATTATTGTGTGTGATAAAATCGAAATTTGAAGATCATTAGAAATATTTTTCGGAGTTAAGTGCATGAGAGATTTTGATGCTCTTAAGAAAATCATAGCTTTAAAATCGAAATTTTAAATGTCATATCTGTATGAATGTATGATTATGTAATGGCGATTTCACTAGGATGATACATAAACGGGTTCCAATTCTCTGAATCGTTGGCATATTTGATGTTATGTATTTTCGCGTCGCATTTTAGTTTCATTTTTTTAACATTTAATTTAATTTATGTTTTGAATATCTAATAATTCAAGTGATAACTAATTAAAAAATTTGAGTAAAAATATAAGATCAAAATTTATCAAGTGTAAAAGTTCCAATTTGAAATATTTCTTTTCTTATCGAAATATTTCTGTGATTGATTGTGCTCTCTTCAGTTCTGATGATGTCAGTGGCGGAGCCATGTAGCTCTAGAGTGTAGCTGAACCTCTGGAAAAAAAATTCAAAAATGATCATGTAAAATATTTTTTTAGAAATAAACATCATTTCGAACTCCTGAAAAAACCGTAAATCTTGAACCCTGGCGAGAATTCTGAATCCGCCCTGGATGGTGTGCAGTGTCCTATTCGATGTATTCGGTTTCATCCTTCTTTTTCTTTTCATTTTTCCGTTTAATATTCGTAAATTTGCCAATTCAACCGGTAGGCTCTAGCCGTTGTACCTAACTGGTAACTACAACCTGGAAAAAAAACAAAGCGCATTTCTTCAATCAATATTTCACATGCATTGATGGATCCGACTGGAAAAAGTAATGCGTCGCAAATTAAGTTGCAATTATAACTGAGATCATTTGACGTTATATTTGCAAGGATTTTCTTCGAGTCTTCTTTGGAAGCTGGAACAGAATCTTTGCGGACGCAAGGGAATTCTTGCGACCGCAAGGATATGCTGAAGTGCTGCAATTCGTCCGTTTCGAGGTCCTGAGCTTAGATCTAGTGTTTGTTTCTCTTCCAATCTTTTGTACCGAATTACGACGTTCTGACGTTATAATTTGTAAATTAATAAAACAACGTGTATATTAAATATAATTATAATGCAGACCCGTTCAATTTTATCTGCTGAGAGTTTGACATGTTCTATATATATAAAAAAATGTGTCATTTTCTAAGTCGGAATTAATAGGAAAATTAAATTTCACAAGCTACATTTTTCTCTGGTAAAAAGGCACCATTTTAATAATACAAACTCTCTTTTTCAAAAGAAGAAAGATACAATACAAAGTAATAAATTTCAATAATACTGTTGCATTTTATACTAATAATTGACCCCATCTTTAATGAAAAATAGCATTAGTTGTCAAAGGTCCCATTAACTAATATTACGAGAATTGTTCCGAAGGAAGATAATGTAGGAACTGATATAATTAATTTAGGAAAAAAACTGGTTGCTTCACTGCGTAGTTCTGATAATTGGTGGAATTGAAAAAAATAAAATTATTATATATTATTATAAAATAAAATGCATGTGAATAATAAAGTTGTGTGTACTGAATACTCCGATAAAATACGTAAATTTTTGTCATTAATTTAATATACCTTTCTAATTAGTCAACAACAATGAGTTGTTTTAGATGCGGACGTGTTATAGCCATTCCATGTTCCAACCATACATCCATAATAATTAATTAATTATAATGTAACATTTAGGGCTGTTTATCGAGGCGAGTTCGAGCGAGTCGATTCTAACTCGAACTCAACTTGATAGTTATTCGAGCTGAGCTAACTCGAGTAATCAAGTCTCGTTCGTGTTCAAATACCATCTCGTACTCAACTCAGATTTTACTCGAGCCAACTCGCAACTCGTATTCAGCTTAGTTAAAAAGTTTCTTTTATAGTTTAAATAACTCAAATAGCTCAACTGAGCTCAAATCAGCAACTCGAATAACTTAACTCGTATATCAGCTCAATTAGCAACTCATAATAAGCTTAAGCTAAAATATCAACTCAATTCGGAAGGTCCAAATAGCTTAAACTAGACAATATACTAACTAAATTTGAAAGGCTCATATACGGAGTCCCATATATGAGCCGAGTCTTCGAGTCACTGAGCGAATCATACCTGACTCGAACTCAACTCGAATAGTATTTGAGCTGGATAACTCGAGGTGTATCTGGCTTGAGTTGAATCTGAGCGAGTTTATCCGAGCTGTTATCTGAACAAGTTGTAAACGAGTCACGGGTCGCGAGTTATTTGCTCATTCCTAGTAACGTTGGGCTGAGCAAATACTAATTCCCCACATGAAATTATTGGTGGAACCAAAAAAAGCAAAGATTAGATATTAAAAAAAAGACTTTCTTTATTTCATTATTTCATATTAATCAAATTTTGAATACAACTAATTTTGTTTTTCAAAATAATAAAAGCTTGTATAATAATAATAAATAATACTATCTGCACAATCATTCATGTAAAAATAATAAAATTATTATTCTAAAAATTAATTACACATTAAACTCATTTGCTCATATTTTACATTAAATTAGAAGAAATAATTCTTGACACATGTTTCATCTGAATAATACAAATGACAAAGGATCAAAATTACTGATCGGAAAAAATAATCTAACACAGCAAAAAGCCTAAAATATAACCATTTTTACGTGTTATAAAACAGTATTACACGTTTCTTACTCTCATATATTAATTCTTTTGCATTAAATAATTTTATTTAAGAAGAAAGAATAATTTAACAGCAGGAATTGATACGTGTCGGTTTCCATGCCCTTTCTATACTGGAACTCTCCGGAATCCAATGATCCCATAACAACATCAACAATGTGGCGAGTCGATTATAGTGGATCTCATAACCTCCTAATTTACCCGACTCAATTTATACCACACAGAAATGTTTACAGAATATCTAACAATTGTGGTCCACAGTCATTAATTTCTCGTTGGAACCCGCACCCCCAACGCTCCAGCCGACCGTTTGAAGCTCTTCCATGCCAAACGGAAAGGAGAAGAACAAATTTGAACATAATCCCAGATAATATATTATATTTACTTGCAGCTCCTCAATCTGATTTTTTGTTAAGATAATCAAATGTTGTACGCCACCATTGTTCCTTCAAAACAAAAAAAGATGGAACTTATTAATTTCATATTTAATTTCACCTCCAGAAAATCTAGATTTTTCGTTGTACAATTGTACCCAAAATTATTTATTTCTATTATTTCCGGAGGATTAATTAGTACAACTGTACAAATATCTCAAGCATATGTTCATAAATGTAGAATATTGAAGGGCCTGCGTGAAAATGGAAACTGAATATTTCATACTTAACACATGAACAGCTCTATACTCAAGGCAGGCTCACTGATAAGTGATAATAAACCTTTCCTTAATTAATTAATAAATTAATTTTTTTTTCCAACCCCGTCGCTTTCAATTTTCATCAACGCCAAATGTGCCACCTCCTCTCTGGCCCCCAAGCAAACGTTACATTTGCACGAAAACATAAAATAATTGAAAATAGAGACAGAGTTACAGAAGAGAAGAAGAAGAAGAGACCAGGAACAGAAACACGAAAGGGAAAGGGATCGCCTAGTTATTACACTAAATCTCTCTTTCTCACTTGCTTTAATCACACAAACGAAGCCAGCGCAGATCCTTTACCTGTACACTGTATATACCTACCTCTCTCTCTCTCGTTCTTCAACGTAGATTTCGCTTGGGTTTCGACTTCAATTTCGATCATACGCGACGAGAAATTATCAGAAAAGTTGAATTATGTCATCTCTAGTGTTATTGTAAGTTGTGCTGTTTAGTAGGGTTTTGTTTCAATCTACGAAATATACTTTTTTGTTCTATTTTAGATTTTTTATTTCGTTTTATTCGGACACACTACTCTCTACGAAGTAAGAATAGTACACGATTTCTAGTTGGTTCGAGAAAACGAATTAGTTATTTAGGAAATCTCGTCGTCTTATCGTTTATTTCACAGATCTTTGTTTAGAATTTTTGTGAATTGAATTGGAGGGATTAATCTGTTATTTCAAGTAAAGTCGGTTGCTATTCCATGAAGTGTCCCTATGGTTACTGTTTTTGTACATTTCATATTTTTTTTTGGCAACTGTTCACATTTTTTAATTAATTCGTGAAACTTTTGAAATTTAGTTGTAAATTTGGGAGGCTACTCAGTGTGATGGAAGCTGTTAAGTATTTCTCGTTTATTTTTTTCTATTTAATTCCGAATTTTTTTCCTTCCTCAAAAAAAAATTTCCCACAAGAAGGTAGAATTAGTAAAAAAAAATGGACGATTCCACGCTTATCGAATTAGACAATGGTTCCAGTACGGATCTATAAGACGAGACCTGCTTATTTTCTTGCTTATTTGTGTTTTTTGCTGAATTATATGCTTTTTAATGGCATAGATCTGAATTATTTAAATGTCACAATTCAGAACAAGGAAATTCCCACTTATCTATATGGTCACATTTTGTATTTATTTTTGCATCCTTCTGTTTCTCATTTTCCTGAAACAGTTGTAGAAGGTTCCGGCTTTGAAAATTTCAGGAGTGGTTGGGTTTATCAGTGATGCTTAACAGCAATGCCAAAATTTTCTAGTCATCCAAAATTTCAAGTTTATATTGGTTTGATCTTCGGAGGGTGATGTTTAAATTATTGTTTCTGTCTGAATTCTTTTTCTCATTCCTGTTTCTGTAATCCAAGCCAGCTGAGTAACACTGACCAATTCACCATTCTTACTGTTTTTCAGGGACTAATCAAAATTACGTATAGAAGCTGGAGTGAAAAGACCTAATGGCAACACTTGCGGATATAGGACTTTCAGCTGCAATAAACATACTCACAGCAGTTGGGTTCTTAATAGCATTTGCATTTTTGAGGCTTCAACCAATAAATGATCGGGTCTATTTTCCAAAATGGTACCTCAAGGGTGTTAGAAGCAGTCCAAGCCGTGGTGGAAACATTATGAGCAAATTTGTTAATTTGGACATGAGGTCTTATGTGAGATTTCTTGGATGGATGCCTGCAGCTCTTAAAATGCCTGAGCCAGAACTTATAGACCATGCTGGGCTTGATTCAGCTGTCTTTTTGAGGATATATCTAACAGGGTAACTTTTTCTATATATAATTGTGCAGTTTTTAATAATAATGCACACATAAATGTTTGAGTTTTGCAAAGATGCAATTTCTCAAGCACATGGAGATGCAAATTAATAGATTTCTTTGTATGTATGCAAGTTGATATATGTGCTTCTAGTTATAAATAGTTCTCAAGAGACCTATGGCTGTCTGTTTCATCACTTTAACAATGTCAGTCTATTACATTTTGTTACATGTGTGTGTAGTGTTGACTGATAATACTTTTTTTTTCTATTTCTATTTCAGATTGAAGATTTTTGTCCCAATAGCAACACTGGCTTTTGCTATTTTGGTACCAGTTAACTGGACAAATGATACTCTGAAGAACTCAAAGGCTAATTACAGCGACATTGACAAGCTGTCAATGTCTAATATCCCTTATGGCTCTAAGAGGTGATCTTTCAAATGATTTGATTTTCATGATAATCATTAAAACTTTCCCCTTGTTTGGAATCATCCACTTATTGGAATTGAGCACAAAATTATCTCAGTAACTTATTGAAGGAAGCTCTTGATGATGCAATTAACTCCGAAGCCGGACTCAGCTGTACCTATTCTCCATTGCTGCAATAATCTCAAAATTTCTCAATTAAGCCAAAAATTGACACACAATCAATCTATTTAACCTTAAACTGCGTAATTGAGCATCAGTTGAGCCGTAAAGAACAGTTTCTCATCCTATTGTGTCAATTAAGCCTCCGTAATGCATATAATTTTTAACTTAACGATAATTAATCTCACTAAATTTCTTTGTAAATTTACTTAAAAGTAACCATGTTCAATTTCCAATACTGGTAGATTCTGGGCACATTTGGCGATGGCATATGTTTTCACATTTTGGACATGCTATGTATTATATAAAGAGTACAATAAAGTAGCAACCATGAGGCTGGATTTTCTTGCTGCTGAGAGACGCCGTCCGGACCAATTTACTGTATTTCCCTTGTCATTTTCATCATATATTAGTACATGTCACAAAGTTCAATCTATATTTATCGATATCTGTAGCAAGCATTTTCATTCTTTTCTTGTTGATTTCAGGTGCTGGTGCGAAACATTCCTCCTGATCCAGACGAGTCGATAAGCGAGCTCACTGAGCATTTCTTTCTTGTAAATCACCCTGATCACTACCTGACTCATCAGGTATAGTTTATTTTAGCATAGTTGTTTTTATTCTTTTTGTTGTAAAATTTCTCGTAGAATCGAGAATGAAGTTTTCATCATGACACGTCTCTGCAGAAAACTGTTGTGGTTTGTTTTAATGTTCTGTTAATTTATTTAATGAGTCAAAAAGGTCTTAAAAATGAAATGAAGGGTAGCTACTCTGTGTAGTGTTCTATTTGATAGTTTCTGACCCCTTACCATTGCAGAAAAGTGAACACCTATATGGTTTCTTTCATTATATTGTCAATAGGTTATTACATTAGACTCTTAAGAAAATGAGATAAAGGGTAAAAGGGTCAAGGAAATTGGCTAGAAGAGTCAAACATCAAAGCCCTTCACTTTTCGCATAATATTTGATTTCACAAAGATGCCTATTTTTCTTTTTTGTGTAAAAATTTGCCCTTGGAAAAAATAAAATAAAAATAAGGAGGAATCAGAATTGAAACTTTTAGTTTTCCTAACCCAAACAAATAGTTCTGACCGTAGTTATTATTATCTCTTGCAAATGATCCTGTCATGGTAGTTTATTCCCAGATACTGATAAAATAAAGGTTGCTGTTGCCGATTGTTCTCAGAACTTTTTGATAACATGATCAATTGTATTTTTCTTGGTATTCTGGTATAATTTAATTATTTCTCTCTCTTTTTGGAAAGTAGATCGTTTACAATGCAAATAAATTAGCAAAACTAGTTAACGAGAAGAAGAAGAAGAAGAACTGGCTCGACTACTATAAGCTGAAATATGAGCGACACCCTGATAAGAAGCCGACTTGCAAGGTTTGAGATCTTTTTAGTTTAAAGATTGCCAACAATTTCTTCTGTCTGTTTGCACATGTTTCATGTTATTAAAAGTTCTTTTGTTGATTTTAGACTGGTTTTCTAGGCTTATGGGGTGCCAAGGTTGATGCTATTGACTACTACACAATAAAGATTGAGAAGCTATCCAAAGAAGTATGTGATCTCTTCTTAGAACTCCATACTTTCCACAGTCCTATTAACAAAATTTGAAAAAAAAGAAAAAAACATTAATGATTGAGTGTTGGAGATGTATCTGTAATTTTACATTTAGAAGTTAAAATTTGCAATGTTGCTGTCCTGGCCTTCTGAGGCTTTTATTCTCCAAAACAGGACCATAACCTCAGAAGAAGCTTAAGAAAAGGCAAAGATAACATTACCTTTTAAGACCACTGTCTCTCGAGGAAACACCCTGCTGCAACTCCATTTTCTTTGAAACAATTCCATATTCTGAAGAATATTCAGTGCAGGAGAATGTAGCTGCTGACATCTTACCTCCAAATTCACATTTCTTTTTTTTTTATTCTGTTTTATCTCAGGAGGAGCTTGAGAGAGAAAGGGTGACAAAGGATCCAAAATCAGTTGTGCCTGCAGCTTTTGTGTCATTTCGGGCCCGTTGGGGTGCAGCAGTGTGTGCTCAGACTCAGCAGACACGAAACCCCACCTTGTGGCTGACTGAGTGGGCCCCTGAGCCCAGAGATATATACTGGGACAACCTGTCTATCCCTTTTGTTTCCGTGACTATTAGGAAGCTGATCATGGGGGTCGCTTTCTTTTTCCTAACGTTCTTTTATATGATACCGATAGGTTTTGTCCAGTCTTTGGCAAATATCGAGACTATTGAGAAGTCTGCACGATTTCTCAAACCCATTATCGAGATGTGAGTTTATATTTGTTTATGTTCCTCTTTATTTTATTTGTTTTTTTGCGTTTAGTTGCCATGGGGTAATTGAGGTTTGAGTTTAATGACGGTTGACACTTATTTTTGCTTAGTTCAATTATCAACATGACCTCTGCAAATCCCAACCACACCCAAACCATATGCACTCTTTTTTTTCTTTGTTTGTCGGAGTTAATTAACCTTTTTTTTGTGTTTCAGAGGTTTCATAAAGTCGTTCATCCAGGGTTTCCTACCAGGAATAGTCTTAAAAATATTCTTGATATTGCTCCCAGCGATTCTCATGTTCATGTCTAAGTTTGAGGGTCATATCTGCACCTCTGCCTTAGAGAGGAAATCAGCCTCCAAGTATTACGTATTCTTGGTAGTTAATGTGTTTCTTGTGAGTGTCACAGTTGGTAGTGCTTTGGGGCAGCTTGATGTCTTCATTCACCAGTCGGCCACTAAGTAAGCTTCCTACTCAAATTGCATCATCTTTAATAATGGTTTTTTTTTTATTATTTATTGATGTATGCATTCATGAAAATTCCAAATTATTTTTAGGTGAGTTGTTTGATCACTGGTTACTGTTTATTCCATATGACATGGTCAGCATCCATTTTAGTTTGGTTTTGGTAATAAAGATGAAATAATTTGAACACTTATGATTTATCGGTCGAAACAATTGATTTTTTTATTATTTTTTTCTTTAAGTGATGGTTTGTCATTATTAACAATTTGAACTTTTGAACATTATTATGTATGGTTTGTCATTATTAACAATTTGAACTTTTGAACATTATTATGTATGGTTTGTCATATTAAACTTACTAAGCACACTCATGTTAATACTCAATATGTCTGGCTAACAGGCTTTAATCCGCAATGTTTCCATGGTGCTAATATTTACATAATCATTAGACTGATTTTTGTATACATTTTATCATAGCATACCAAAGACAATTGGTGTTTCAGTACCAATGAGAGCAACCTTCTTCATAACATATATCATGGTTGATGGGTGGGCTGGGGTGGCTGGTGAGATCCTTCGGCTCAAACCCCTCATCGTATTCCACTTGAAAAACTTTTTCTTGGTGAAAACTGAAAAAGATAGAGAGGAGGCGATGGATCCGGGCAGTATTGGCTTTGACTCATCAGAGCCACAGATACAGCTCTATTTCCTTCTTGGGCTCGTCTATGCAGTTGTCACACCTTTTCTCCTGCCATTTATCATAGTATTCTTTGCACTTGCTTATGTTGTGTACCGTCATCAGGTTAGCCTTTCGTTGTATTGCTGTTCTGTTATTATGTTTTTTTTCTTCTAAGAACAATTATGACATAGGGAAAGAGAATGGCATGAAGTTACGACAGAAAATATTTTCTGCTTCAATATCCTCAATTTTTTTTTTTGTTTCAACGTTTTTTTTCTTTTACAGATAATAAATGTATACAACCAAGAGTATGAGAGTGGGGCTGCATTCTGGCCAAGTGTGCATAGCCGCATAATTACAGCCTTAATTATATCTCAGTTACTTTTTCTTGGCTTGCTAAGCACTAAAGGAATGGCACAATCAACACCTGTTCTTTTAGCACTTCCTATTTTGACCATATGGTTTCACTATTTTTGTAAGCACCGGTTTGAGTCTGCCTTTTTGAAGTACCCTCTGCAGGTATCCCTCTCTGCCTTTCTCACCAATGTTTTGCATGGTTGTTTTGATATTTGCCAACTACATTTATTTTAGTTGGTTTTATAGTTGGTCTGTTGTCTGATCTATTGTAATAACTGAAAGTATGATAAGATCCCCAAAATTAACCCGAGATGAGAGTCAATTGTACCAACGTTAGCATCTTTAAGAGAAAAGCTCTACAGCATTGTGAAATTTTCACAATGTTTGACAGGTGATAGAAAAACTATATAATGGTACCCTTATACCTGTAAAATTAGGCTTATTTGTGTTGGGTTTTGCTTTTGCCAAATGAAGTTCGTGTCCAATACAAGCTAGTAATTCAATTGAGAACCCATGCTCTAAGTCTCTAAGTCCCTGTTCGGCAAGGGTCCTTTAGACTGCTTTAGCTTCTAATCTATCTAAAGTCTGCCGAACAACAACAACTCAGCAGAGATCAAGATACTCACTTAGTCTAAATCCTAAAGGCACCTCCCACCTTGCCTTAGCACTTTACCTTGTAAAAGCTTAGTGGGGCCCACAATTACTACTTTTCTTTGCACTTTTCAACCGAACATCAACTACTTTAGACAACTTAACAACGTTAATCTTAGTCTCTTAATCACCTCTGCCGAAACAGGGCCTAACATTTTATGTCACTTTTGCTTGACAGGAAGCAATGATGAAAGATACCCTCGAAAGAGCAAGAGAACCAAATTTGGACCTAAAGGGTTACCTATTTAATGCATATACCCATCCAGTATTCAAAGGGGGGGATGATGATCATGATCAAATGCTCATTATAGACGAGCCAGGTTCGGAAGTGCTTGTACCGACCAAGAGGTCATCTCGAAGGAATACACCCGTGCCAAGTAAACATAATGGGTCACCACCACCCTCTTTGCCAGATCTTTCACAAGAATTATAGTTCTTTATTTTTTAATTATGTGCATGTTTGGTGGTGAGGCTACAACTTGTGTATACATGAAAAGATGTCTGCGTTTAGTACAGTTTATTAAATAGGTGAATTCGCTCTGTTAATGTTAGAATTAAGTACGCTCTCATAGTTTCATGATGCCATGAAATGTTCAATTTTTCTTTGAAAAAAATTCAATGCTAAAGCAACTACAAATTTTCCTATGGAGACATTGGATTAATAAACTGATAAGATTAGCTGCTTTGAGAAACTACTATCTCAGACCCTCTATGGAGTAATCCAACATGAGGTTCAACACGTTCCAACTGTTGTTCTAGGCCTAAACACAGAGATCCTATATAGTGAAATGATCGCGACTTCCATTTCAAAAAAGACATCGTGCATTCGTGCGAGAATGAAACGACCCATTTTTATCGGTGCTCTTGCATTTTGCATTCGTTTAATTTAGATTGTTAGATTAGATTTGAACAAATCTGATTTTATAATATAATTTTTTAATTATATAATTAGCGATGAACTGTTCAAATTTAATCAGGCGGTTAAGATTGAAAGTAGAATGTACGGATTTTTCGCAGAATTAAAGAACAATGCAGGAAAATCGGAGGATCTCAAAATTGGGCTGGCAACAAGGTATATGGTTCAAGAGACGAAAATATGGGCCAGGCACAAATCCAATTTACTCTTATCCCGTAATCGCTTACATAATCGTTTTTGTGTATTCATTTATGAAAGTCTACCTTAAGATGCAGCCATTAAAAACCTGCCACATCATAATTTGTGAAAAGTAGTATAAATTTCACGTGATATTTGGGGGCTGCTGCGTCATTGTTGGAATGTTGGGCTTTAGACTTGTGACCGTTTCGAAATCGAATCTGATGCCGCGGGATTGATGTGGTGTAGCGTAGTACGTGGATTTTTCGATCTTTATTGATTGTATTAAGATTTGTACTAAAATATAAATGAATTTCTGATTTTAATCGTTGACGATCGATTTAGACCGTTGATTTCTATAATGCAATACCGCACTACAACGAATACGAATAACGCGATACTGGACTACAGCAGATTCGAGTCCGACCGTCTGACCGTCTCTTATTATTTTGAACTAAATCGAAATTCGTAAACCAAGCTCGCATCAGCGATTCAGCGCATCTTTTATTGAGAAAAGAAAGAAAAAAATACATTACAAACTGGTCCTTTCTTGTTAATCAATCTTCCCAAAGCAAACCGAACCAAACCTTGCCAAGTTACAGGTATAACGCAGAGAGATCTACTCTACAGTTTAGACATGGATTTCGAGTTGAGAGCCGCTAGAGAGAAGCTAGAGAGAGAGCAGAGGGAGAGAAAGGCGAGAGCCAAGGCGAAAATGGAGAAGGAAAAGCGGGCCAAGGCGGAGGCGACGCGCCAGCGACAGGCATTAGAGGCCGCTCAAATGGCTAAGCGACGTGACGAAGAAAGGGCACGACTCGAGGTATATCCTCAAAATTAATGAGACCTATTTAGGTCATGTTGATTTCCTTTGGTTTAAGTTGGATAATTTGGTTCAATTAATGTTATACCAATTGATTTATTGTGATGTTATTAATGAGACACAATTTGAATGAACCTTAATCATTGGTATCCAGCCAAATAAGCACCAATATAACACTGTATAAAGTGCTGTACCAGCGTTGTATTAGCTGTTAGTCTGGTATCATGGTGTATTAGCTCGATTTAATATTTCTAATCCCTATGGTAATTCGTGATTCAGTTATTTCCATGATTAGTTGGTTTGTATAATACTGGGTTTAACATAACATAATTGGGTGAATGGGATCTATTGGTTTAACATAACATTCTGGGTTTATATTATGCTGGTTTATCCATGAGTACACCATGTAATCTTTCTCTGTCGATATATTGGTTTTGTTTAGGCAGAACAGCAGATGGAAGCAAACCTCCTCCTGGGGAATGGAATCAATTTCATGAGAATTTTAGAAGTGGTGCCATTTAGTGGCCAAGGAGATAAGATAAAACTACCCCCTTCCTCCTTTGAAGAGCTATCTGGCCAAAATGCTCTTGACAAGGGCCCCATGTATTTCCGTTTGACCAGACAAGCTGTGGCTGACAAGAGCCTAACAGCATTCGCTGGAGTACTTGAGTTCACTGCGAATGAAGGCACAGTGGAACTGCCCCCTCATGTGTGGCAGAATTTATTTCCTGACAAAATCAGTGAAGGAATAGATGTTCCTTTAATAGAGTTGCATTATGCGAGCTTGCCTAAAGGAACTTATGCAAAACTCAAACCTGAGGGAGCGGGCTTCCATGACTTGCCTAATCACAAAGCTATTCTTGAGACAGAGCTTCGGTTGCATGCAACTTTGTCTGAAGGAGAAACAATTAGGGTATCCTACGGGGAGACACAATATGGTTTGCGGGTTCTTGAATTAAAACCTGCTTCGACTGTTTCTGTTATTGAAACTGATATAAATGTTGATATAGAGGCACCAGAGGGAGAGACCCATGTTTTAATGCCTCTTGAGATGGGAAAGATTGAACAGGGCACTGTTGAAGAAGGGAAGTTTAAGTATCATAAATTTTCCATTGATGACACTGTTAGCGAAGTTATCAGATCTGGGTTTGCAGATGCTGAAGTCACACTCCAAGATGACAGCAATGGTAATGCGGATACTGATATCTATGTTTCGAGACATCCTTTGGTTTTCCCAACCCAACATAGACATGATTGGTCATCTCATGAAACGGGTTCCAAAATCTTGGTGATAAAACACAAGGATCAGAACCTTGTACCAGGCAACTATACAATTGGGGTGTATGGGTTTAAGGGAGTATCCAAGTACCAAATCTCAGTGCATGTCAAAGATAGGAACACAAATGTGAAAACAGTCGGTGAGGTTGAGAATGTGAATAGAGAGGATTTGGTGGAGTGCAGTAACTGTAAGAGGTATATCACTAAACGAACCATTATGTTACATGAGGCATATTGTGTGAGGCACAATGTGGTCTGTCAGTATGATGGATGTGGGGTTGTGCTACGGAAGGAGGAGAGAGAAAATCATGTCCACTGTGTTAAATGTGGGCGTGCGTTACAAAAGGGGGAGTTGGAGAAGCATATGAAGGTGTTCCATGAGCCCATTGAGTGTCGGTGTGGTATTGTCCTCGAAAAAGAAGAAATGGTAAGAATTAAGACTCATTCTATGCATTTCTAATTATTTATCTGGTGTGTAAATGTTGCACCAGTTAGAAGCAAGCATGTAAAGGTCAGTAAAATCATGTTTTTCAGAACCGATCCAGTACTTGGTTATGTTATTGCTCTGTACAGAAACTTAGTAGCTGCACATTAAACCTAACAAGTATCGGCATTGCATTCAGAAGGGCCTGTACTTACGTGGTATTACTGCTCTGCACTTCCCTGTTCCACACAAGACATTTGAAACATATGCAGGATAGTTCAAAAAAATTCATTCTTTCATCAAGTATGAACTATTAAATTCAAGGACAGTGATACAGTGCCCCATGCTCCCCTCACCTCGCCCCCAACCCCACCCCACCCATTTCACCCACCACCTATGCATGTGGGTCCCTACATAAAAGTGGAACCCCGCAGTCGAAGGTGGTAGGTGAAATTTGGGGGTGGGGGGCAAATCATGGAGACTTGTATATTTTTCCTAAATGTACTCTCTCTATATTAAGTGGAGGGATAAAAGTTTATCCTATCTTTTACATTTATTAAGATCATTAAGATCTACTAGTGGACCCATCAATACGCAGAATTGGGGTCTTCTTCATTTCTCGCATTATAAACTGAATCTAACACCGCTTCTCTCATGGTGCCTTCCAATAATGCACTGCCTCTATTGACGACACTTTAACGGCCATGATACTAGATAGAAATCCTAACAGATGTATCATATTCAGCAATCTCAAAGGAGCTCAGGCAGCAATTTGGACAAAATAACAGTCTCTGGGCTAGTTTGAACAATGTATGGTAATTTAGTTACCTGATATGCAATTTTGCCTTATCTTGTTATGGATCAAGTGATCTTCCTCATGGACCCCATCATTGGTAGTAATACAGAATGATATTTTTTATCTCATTTGTACTCCAAAAATTATATCAGTGGTTTCAGATGATCATATCATAACTAGAGGGAAATAAATTTTATAATTACAATGTAGCACTTACAAATATTATTTTTAAATTTTATGAACCAGGTGCAACATCAGTCCGAGGAATGCCCCCTGCGACTAATTGTGTGCCGTTTCTGTGGGGACATGGTCCAGGCTGGGACCAATCCAGACAACCCGCGAGACAGGTTACGTGGCTTCTGTGAGCATGAGAGCCAATGTGGTTCACGAACTGCACCGTGTGATTCATGTGGCCGATCTGTCATGCTAAAAGAAATGGACATCCACAACTTTGCAGTGCATCAGAAAAACTGAGAAAATAGTCTGTATAGATAGTATTGGAACAAAAAAGAAGAAGATGATGTGCATGTATTTGATGTTAGTTAATCTGTCATTTATCGCTTTTTTAACTTGAAAAGCTGGCGAAGTAGCAAGAGAGGCTGGAGTGGCCCACCTAAATGTGTTTTCTGTGATCAGTTTTAAACCATGAATCAGCTATTCTTTCAGTGCACTATGGTTCGACCACTTTGGGACTGGTGAGCAAAGCCAAAATTAACATATAGTCTTAACTAATATATTCTTAAGCGCACCATCAGCAGTAAGGGTATGCGAGTTCAAAGTTGTCATCATGTTATGTATCATCACATAACTGTCAATCCAGTAAAATCATGAAAATAGTAGAACTAACAGAAGATGTTACACATTGCAACTGATGGTCTCTTCCTAAGATAATATCGTAATATTTGTATTGGAGTACCTACGAGCTTTATATGCTATCCGCGCTCGACCACCAAATCAAGTACTTCAAAGTTTAAAAATTACAAAAAATAACCGAAGTTTTGCTAGCTTTATATATTTGTGTTGCGAGCGCTTGGAAGTTTGACAGTTACGGATTCCTCCTCTATATAGACTTGAAACCGTTCCTTGGTAGCAAATGTAAATGATCGATTTAAACCATGAAAAATATTTTTCATATTAATATAGACTTGAAAATCAAATTTTTACATTTTTTTTGAATTTTTTTTACTATTTTATCGGATGGATTGAAAATTTATTTATCTAACGATTTACAAACATCCAATTTTCAACCCTTCCGATAAAATAGTAAAAAAATTCCAAAAAATATAAAATGTGGTCTCCAAGTCTACATTAGTATGAAGAATATTTTCAACGGTCCGGATCGACGATTTACACTTGGTATGATGGAGCGGTTATGAAATTGATGGCGGCTACGGATCCCTCCTCTCTCTCTCTCTCTATATATATATATATGAGTTGTTCTAAAATACTTTATAAAGCACCAACATTCATATACTTTAGACTCGTATCTCAAGATACAAGGTGCAAAGGGCCGATCAAGACCATTAAAAATGCTCTCCATACTAACATCTATTTGGAGACCAAGTTTTACATTTTTTGGACTTTTTTTTACTATTTTATCGAATAGGTGGAAAATTCATTAATCTAACGATTTATAGACCTCCAATTTAATCAACTTTACACCCATCCGATAAAATAGAAAAAAATTTCAAAAAAAGTAAAATTTGGTCTCCAAATTGACGTTAGTATGAAAAACATTTTCAACGGTCTCGATCGATTGTTTGCACTTTATATCTCAAGATACGTGCCTAAAGTATATGGCTGATGCTGCTTTATAAAGTATTTTAGCATAACTCATATATATATATAAAGAGAGTTAGGCTAAAATACTTTATAAAGTACTAGTAGTCATATATGTTAGGCTCTTATCTCGAGATACAAATTGCAAATGGCCGATCAAGACCGTTGAAAATGTTCTTCATACTAACATCAATTTGGAGACGCAATTTTACATTTTTGCAATTTTTTTACTATTTTATCGGATGGGTGCAAAGTTTGTTAAATTGGAGGTATGTAAATTGTTAGATTAATGAATTTTTCATCTATCCGATAAAATAGTAAAAAGTTCCAAAAATTTAAAATTTGGTCTCCAAATAGATGTTAGTATGGAGAACATTTTCAACTGTCTTGATCGGTCGCTTGCACTTTGTATGCCGAGATACGAACCTAAAGTATATGAATGTTGGTGCTTTATAAAGTATTTTTTCTAATTATATATATATAGAGAGAGAAAGGCTAGGGTGCTCCATGGAGCACCAAATCGCTCGTTCTCCACATCATATCTCCAATTTAAAAATTCCAACGACCGATCCGAACCGTTGAACATGATCTACATATTGAAATCTACTTGGAGATTGAATTTTACATCTTTTTGAATTTTTTTCTATTTTCTAGAGAGGTAGGAAAATTGCAATTTTTGTTGGTCCAGAAACCGTTTGATTAGCAACTTTTCTACATCTTTAAAAAAATAGCAAAAAAATTCAAAAAAATGTAAAATTCAATCTCTAAGTAGATTTGAATATGTAGATCATGTTCAACGGTTCAGATCGATCGTTGAAATTTTGAAATTGGATATAACGAAGGTGGAGCACGAACAATTTGGTGCTCCATAGAGCACCCTAGCCTTTCTCTCTCTCTCTCTCTCTCTATATATATTTATATATATATATATATATATGGTGAAGAGTAGAACTAAGGCTATTGATGAGTTTAACTAAAGTTGGTTAAATCAAATTGAAATGATAAATTTGGACAGTTGAAATCGATCTACATAATGAGTGCTGCTTTTACATTTTAAATTTATAATTTTTTATTTTATTTAATGCAAAGTCAAGAAGTCAAAATGTGACAGAAAATAAATGCGTGAAAATTATTCATTTGCCTTCATTTTTTTGACCGCTCGGCTTTATTTTAAATGAACTATAAAAAAAATGATATATAAATGCATCACTCGTTATGTAAATTGATTCCGATGATTCAATTTTGTTATTTGAAGCTGATTTCATTAATTTTTTTTATTAAGCTAACCAACCATCTGAACTTAGGAGCACGCTATTTTTACTAAAGTAGGAACGAGCAGCAAAGAATTGAAGATATGTAAATCTCATACTAATTATCCAACACGAGATACACCATACATATCAACTATTAAGCCTTCTGGCATTTCTGATCTGACATTCTGACCAGAACAGCAAACCCAGTTCAGTTGTCGAAACCCAATTGCAAATTTGCAATAACGACCAGAATTAAAAGATAAGGAACATAATCAGATCAAGTAACCATTTGCTTTCATAGCTTTCAATAAAAGAAATTACCAAATGTGACAGTACTACTAAATATTCATAAGGCAGCACAAAAGCCTCAGCTAGAAGTTCTGCCCTTTCAGTCGTCCGCCGATTTAGTACGCTGCCGGCTGCCCCAACACACTCGACTTCCGCGAGATGCATTGCAAGGAAGAGAAGCAGCATACATAAGCAGTTGAGACTTGAGAGCGATACACACATCTTGTATTTCCTTCAAAGAAAAGTGTAGTGACTGTTTCTGATAACAAGGCTACTGTAGTACTGTGTACAAGAGAATACAACATAATACAGGCCCAAAATTATAGAAATTTAAGCATGTCCCATTACTTCTTCTGCTTCTTCTTCTAGCTGCAGCTAGGTATGATTGTGTCTAATTACAAGTGTAATAACTAATAATTAAGATGCCTAGAATGTCAAGATATAAAGGTTTCAGAACTCTGTCTGAATTTCCTTGCACTGGACTTGAAGCTCTCAAAACATGCAGTCTGGTTGGATATATATTTCAACTGATTTTGACTCTGTTCTCGCCATAATCAAACAACGGGTGCAATATTTGAATTGTGGAGATGGTTTTTCTTCACAGTTCACAGCCTTTAAACTCAAAATGGATTTGACATTGGCACGTTTAATTACCGTAAAAGCTCCTAGTGGTGCAATCTTTTCCAAATAAATGAAAGGAATTTTAAGGGTTTAGACTTTATTGGAGGGTTTAGAAATGTAGAATCTTATTTATTTTCCATTAGTCTGTATGCCACTCCAAAAAATATCATTTAGATAAAAAAAAGAAGCTTTGAGTTTTCCTTCATTTCTATTAAAATTAGTAAAAACATCATTAAATTGGACGTTCATAAATTGTTAATATAATAAACAACAACAACAAAGCCTGTTGTCCCAAACAAGTTGAGTAGGTTAGAAATGAAGTTCATATTAGATTTCATTTTTATAAGATTGACTGAATTTTTACGTTAACTCGTCAAGCCTATCACAACCCTTCTTCTTTCCGAACTTGGAACCGACTACAAAATTGTTAAAATAATAAAAAAATGTAAATTTTGTTCCTAAGTAGAATTTGCTATGGACAACATTTTCAATGATTCAGATCGAACATTTACGTCACTAGTGCGTCTCATATTGCATTAATGTTTCAAAATCAAAGTTTAAACAATCAATTTAAGTCATTAAATATACATATTATTTATTCACTCCGTTTTACACAAGATCAAGAATCCTAAAGAAGACAACTATTTTTTCAAGGTACGAGCATGTCCAAAATGAACTTAAAAGTTTCTCAAAAAAATATGCAGAAGCATTGCTCAAGAGAAGATGAAAACAAAATCAACGGATTAATTCGTTGACCAGATTTTAGATGTTTAAATACTAATCCAAAAGAAATTAAGATGGAAATATCGATTATTTAACATATAATTTCAGAAGACCTTTTATCAAGATTTTCTTTTTAGTTTCTTTGTTTCGGCGGTTGTCAATTGCTCGGATACCAAAAAGTCTGTGGAGCGTTGGAATTTATTACTTTCATTATGAATTTTCTTTTTACTTTTGTTATTCAGAAATGCTATTGTGCTTTGCGATTGTAGGTCATTGAATCTTCAATCATTATGTTGACACGAATCACAAAGCGTGATCTAATGATCTACAATCGCAAAGTGCGTGCTTTGCAAATCATAATAGCATTTCTCTTGTTATTCATCAAATGTTTTAGCACACTGTGTCACATACAATACATCTTTCAAGTTTTCATTCGGAGAAAACCAGCATGTCTAGAAAGTAAGCTGAATTTTCTTTTGTTTTTCTAGACTCAGTTGGTTCTAATTTTCTTATGCAATTAATAAACATTTTTTTAGGTTATCTAGATGTGATAAAGTTGCATTCTAAGCTACAATTATGACATTAGAACCTTCAGAGGAACTAATAAAATATATATAATTTTTTCGTTATCGTATCTCCTTTTTTTTAAAAGATAAATATTATGTTAAGTCTAAACAGCTGTATTCTCAGCACCGTCACGTCTGGATATTAATATGTGCTATGTTTTGCACGAATTCAATATATATATAAATTAATCAGAGAGAAATCTTGAACTATCGGTAGCCAAATAGCACCAACTTCAAGTAAAAGATATTAAACAAAATTATCAAGTATGTATTCAACTGTATCAGTGAGGTTACGGTGCTTTGGTAATGCACAATCTCTCGTATTTGGACATCAAATTTCATAAATAAATTGTTAAAATTTCGATTTATCATATCAATATTTTTTATATAAAAATCTTTTTGATACAAAAAGTTTTAATTTTTAGAGTTTTTAAGTACGTCTTTCGAAATTTTGAAAGTATTTTATTTTTATGCATAAATATTGATTATTTTATTACTATTTGGAGCCATCTTAAAAAAAATTCCAAAACACATACTTAAAAAATATAATTTGTTTTTGTATCCGAGAAGTTTTTCATGTAAAAGAAATTATTGAGAATGATAAATTGAAATTTTAGTCGCTCATTTATGAAATTTGATGCCAAAACAAGGGAGGCGCTGTGATCAGCCAAATGTCATAGCCTCACTCAATTTGTAAGTTTTGACAATAATTTAGAAATCAAACAAAATATAAAATCCAAGTAAATTTATAGACATGTAGTTGTACACATAAAGGTATTCTAAAAATTAAATTACATGCAATTTAAATATTATTTATTGATGCATTATAGATCAATAATTTTACACATTGAGTTTAAGTCGTATGATTTTACGATGGAGCATGCACAGTTTTTCATCAAATTTATGAACATGATATGAAACAGTAACCATAATTGTTATCTTTAAAGATTTCCGAAATAAATCATTGTGAAGTGATCCTTTAAAAAAAATACTATGTCAAATTGTTTTATTTTTTGGGAGCTGATACGTAGATATCAATATTGATACCGACTATCTATACCGATGTTATTATGTACATTTAGTTGAGTTATTATGCATGTTATTTTTTGTACTGAAATAGTTATACATGTTATTTGAGTTATTATGCATATTATTTTGTTAACATGCATAATATTTTTTCAGTACAAAATAAACATGAAATAACATGCATAATAGCTCAAATAGTATGCATAGTAACTCAATTAAATGTGCATAATAACATCGATATCAATAATCAGTATCAATATTGATATCTACGAAACATTTTCCTTATTTTTTTCTAAAGACTGAATTTCAATTTTTCACTTTCCTAATGCCTATGAATTGAAAAAAAAAAATACCTCACCGTTTAAAGGTTGTTTACAAGCATTTTAGATCAAAAAGTGTAGTATAAGTCTTAGCATTCAAATTGCTAATAGATAAGCAATTCTAAAGAAATTGCATTCCTACTTATTATAGGGTATTAAGCAACAATTAACGAGTACGGTATTGTTGCTTTAAGGTCTACGGTAGCTGTTACCACTTACCCAACAGAAATGAAAAAACCCTCCTGTACAATCAATACAAGAAGGGACGAATTCAGAACTTAATTAAGTCCGGACACAATTAGATCTGAATATCGAGGTTGAGATCAAGTCCGAATACAAATTTACTAAAATCCACTAAAATATCATTAAAATTTTATTTTTCACTAAAAATATACTAAATTTTGCGTTTTTTTGAAATCAAGTCCAAACACTTGCTCATACATGTTTCTAAATAGATCCGCTCCTGAATACATCTAGGATGCTGATACAGTAAACCCCAAAACAAAATCCTGTAGAGAGTTTTTTTCTCTCTGGAAAGTAGATATTTAGATCTAGATCTTTGAATTAAGAATCAACGATCATGATTAATAACATAAAAAAATTCATCTGAATCAATAATTGACGGTCGACTGTTGATCTTTAATCCGATCTAGAGATTAACTCTCCTCAGATGAAAATTTATTTTCAGAAGATGCGGCTCCGTAACAACCCCACCCAGGGTCCGAATCTGCTATTATTTTGGAGTAAAAGGAGGGTTCTATTATTCTCTTCTGGATCGTAAGATTAAAAATAGAGAGTTCGATCATCACAGATAAACTGCAGAAAAATCTTTTGATTTTAATTTGACTCGCTTATTATAATTGTTGAATCAAACAGAAAGAAAAGTAGGGAATTTCAATCCCCCACCCAACCACAAGCGCGCACACAATTTCCCCTACCTCCAATGACATGCGGGCCTCACAGATTTTGACTTTCAGGAGAAATGCTTTTGGGGACAATTGGGGAACAAGACATGAGACATTGTATACATATTCATATAAAATATGATGAGTGAATTATTCATCTTAACTCCAATATAAAAAATTACAGATTTAACACACAAAGGAATTTATGTTACCGGTGTAGATGTTATTGCTCCAATGGGTAAGTTCTTCTATGAGATACAATGAGCTGCAAAACTCAAACAGCCGAAATTTTGAAATTTTAATTGATTATAAGCCAAGGTTTTAAACAGCGGTTCGCACAGTTTAACGGTGAAGGAATGATTTAACGTTTAGTATTTTATCGGTGATAAAGTGATCTATAAACTATCATATCGATATTTTATATAATGCCATTTTTTCAAATGATACAAAACATAAATCATATCTAATATATCTATATGCTTAATAAAAAAATACGATAATATCTTAATTTTATAAAATATATTTTCAAAAACTAATATATTGAATAATTTATAAAAAATACTTTAGTAGTTCAAAAGTACAAACAAAAAGATTCAAAAGATACTTAAAAATGACAAATAAAACACTAAAAGCGGTTTTTTGTTGTCGTTATACGTTATATATATGTCAGAATCATGCTATATAAATAAGTCATTTCAAACTTCAAAACAAAATGCTAGCAAAAAATCATGACATCATAAAAAAGTTGTGTTTATATTTTTCCATTTTACGTTAAAAATCGTTGATAAATATCTATCGCTAAAATAGATAAATTGTAGCGATTTGAATACTTTTTCATGCTGAAAATTTTGTTTTATCGGTGCTATTTAGAAGCTTGAATATAAGCTCAAGATCATTTTAAAATATTAGATCGGTCAAGCACCTATTAGTGATTAGCTCTTATTTAAATTAAATATAGATGGGGAATAAATGGTGAAGGAGGCAAGCACCTATTACTATTAGTGATTAAATCTTATTTAAATTTAAAAAAAAATACTAACAGAATCCATCTGGCAAGTTGCACGACTTTTGATTGATGCACAATGAAATAAATAATTAGATGCATTTTCCTTACTTTTAATGTCAAATTTCTTGTGAAGGCTGTATAGATCTGAGATATAATATTCGGAAATAACACAAGGACCCCAAAAATCTATATAATTTACTTACATTTAGGAGATTACGAAAAGGTAGCTCGGAACTTCAGTTAGCATCAACCCAATAAAAATAGTACCTGATTTGAGCTTGATAATATTTTATGTGAAATATAAAGACAAAATTAGCAAAATTCAGAGGGTTATGTATGCGAACATTCCAAGAAAGAGAGGTGTACATAGCAAACAGTAACTGAGGCTCCAGTTTTCTCAAAGTCCATTAGCTTTTCTTGAAACAAGTCAGAACTCAGGAAGTATATAGCCCACGGGCAATGAATAAAAAAAAGTCAGAAGTATATCCAATCTCAAATAAAACTGCTTTCATTTTCTTTTCCAAAATGAAGTTGGCAATGTAAAAACCACTTCTTCAAAATTAAAATGAAAAATTCTATCTTCTTTTTTTTTCAGAAACCTCTGGCCGTGTTCCCTATTCAGAACTAAACACACCTTGCTTTTCACAAAAGACAAAAAGAAAAAGCTCAAGAGTCATAACCTCCTCAAAAAGAGAGAAAAGTAAACCTTTTTCCTTGTGTTCTTTCTAATTCTCCCATCCTTTGGTTGAAGAACCTTTTGCTAATCAATTGTAAGCACCATGATTAAGCTCCTTGCTCAATACTTTACTGCAAATAACAACTTGCGGGCATTACAGTTGACAAGAGAAAAACTCATCTTGATGAAGGATGAAGTAAACAAAACTATTGAAGAGGCTGAGCAACTGCAGTGTGTTCCAACAAAAGAAGCAAAAGAGTGGTTAGATCAAGTGAATACCATTGAAGAGGAGGTAGATGTGATCCAAGAAGGAATTCATCAGAGGCAGCCATGCCTCTGCTTGTCAAAACACAAGATTAGCAAAACAGCTGAGAGGAAGCTTGAAGAGATGAAGAGTTTGCTCGCTAAAAGAGTGAATTTTGAAGTCGTTGAGGTCCCAGCAGCATGTGATGTCCCAAAGGTGGTACCAGGACCGACAAATTTCGAAATGGTGATGAATTTTGTCAATGATGATATGGAAGGGATCCTCGGTATATGGGGAGTAGGTGGTGTGGGGAAAACTCATCTGTTGAAACAGGTATATAACTCACTTGCTCGAGACCCCTCTTTTGATGTTGTGATTTTTCTTACATGCTCCAAGGAGTGTACAGAGGAAAAAATTCAGAATGAAATTCTTGGGAAGCTCCGCTTGCCGAAAAGCAGCGGTTTACAATCTCAAGCAAAAACTATAAACAATTTTCTAAAGGAAAAGAACTTTTCCTTTCTAATGGATGACATATGGGGTCGGTTGGATCTGCAGTTAATTGGGATACCCCCATTTCTTGGCATGGATAGCCCCAGCCAGCTGAAAAGGAAAGTTATTTTAACAACACGGTCAGAGGAAGTTTGTGAGGCTATGCAGATAAGAGAGAAAATCAAAGTGGAGTGTCTAAAGGGTGACAAAGCACTTTTTCTCTTTGAAGAGAAGGTCGGTAACGAGACAATGCAAGCACACCCTCTAATACCAATATTAGCCGAGGAGGTGGTCCAGATATTGGGCGGTTTGCCTCTGGCCCTTATTGTAACTGGCAGAGCCATGCGTGACAAGAAGGACCCTAGAGAATGGTATTTTGTTATCAAACTCCTAAAAAAATGGCGCCTTGATGAGACCGAATCATCAGGTATGAATGAAAACATAATGCGCATGCTGAAGTTCAGCTACGAAAATTTGAATAACAGTTCCCTGAAAGAATGTTTCTTGTGTTGTGCTTTGTGGCCAGAGGACCATGAAATTAAAAAAAGAGAATTGATCTATTGTTGGATTGGGTTAGGGTTAATAGATGAATTGGACATGAAAGATGCTCTAAACATTGGATATAACTACATAAGTACATTAGAAGTAGCTAACATGTTTGAGCCAACTGAATCTCATGATGAGGTGAAATTGCATGATGTTATACGGGAAATGTTACTTTGGATAGCATGTGAAGAAGGAAAGAACAAGTACAAATGGTTTGTCCAAGCAGGAAATAGGTTAAAAGCATTACCCGAAAATGCAGAAATTTGGTCTACGGGTGAGATTATATCATTGATGAATAATGAAATAGATACAATTTCTTCAGCTACTGATAATCCTTCCAAACCATCAGTTCTAATGCTTCAAAGGAATTCCTTGAAGAGTGAACCTGAACTTGGAAATTTCAAGGGACTGAAGTACCTAGACCTATCCTGGTGTAACCTTTCTAGCTTTCCAATGGGGATATGTGAATTGACTAACATCCAATTCTTGAACTTATCTGGAAATAAGTTTACTTCATTACCAATCGGGATGGCACACCTCAGAAAGCTTCAGTACTTGCTTTTGCGGGGCACTGCCATTACGAAAATACCAAAAGGCCTAGTATCCCAACTAAAAGAGCTAAAAGTGCTAGACTTGTACAACTTTTGGAAAAGGTTACAAAATGTGGAATATCTTCCGTTACTACTCAATGAGCTGGAGTGCCTATCAAAATTCGGCTCTCTTGGAATTAACATTGATCAAGAGGATCAACTGCAAATGCTGATCAATTTAACTCAAGTGCCCATAATCTCTCTTAAGATTTTTATGTTGAACACTCCAGGTTCCTTCTCCCTGTTTAGCAACTTCCTTGGAACAAATCAAGTACAAGAGAATCTAAACGAGGTCTTTTTCCACAAGTGCTCTTTTGAATCAATGGAGATGGAAAGAAATGATGAAAATCCTAACTGGCATTTTGAAAATCTCGAGACAGTATTAATATCTGAGATGATGCACTTGAAGCAAATTTTATGGAAGGGGGTAACACCCATGGATATGCTTCCTAGACTACGCAGTTTGTCTATCGATTATTGCAAGAGTCTAGAGAGCATTTCATGGACAGTATATCTCCCATGCCTTGAGGATCTGAGCATAATTAGGTGTAAATCAATCAAGCAAATTGTTGCAACTGATGAGGTGATCAGTGAAGAAAACACAGAATCGGTCCTTCCCTTCCCTTCCCTTCCCTTGCAAGAATTCTCTTGTGCAATCTACCTAATCTACAAAGCATATGCAACCCAACTTACACCTTCCCGTCTTTGCAAAACATCTACATAATCGGCTGCCCCGAGTTGAGGAAACTTCCTTTCAAGCACCACTCCATGCCACCAAAATTGAGATCAATTGTAGCTGAAGCGGAGTGGTGGGGAGGTGTAGAGTGGGAGGATGAAAGCCTTAAGTCTTCCTTTCAGCCATTCTTCAAAAGACCTTAGTGTGCAAGTACCCATTTGAGGTTTGATTGTAAATTTTTTTTTTGGTGTGTGGTCGTGTTCAGATTTCTTTAGAGAAACATACAGCCTGTGGAGCAAGCAAAACGTTTCTGTAGTTGTGTTAACTTGTTAATAGCACCTGGTTTTGAGAGAAATGGCAGAGGTGCCTGTAAATGTTTTGATCGAGTTTTTAAAGAATGTGCGTTGTACATTTCCTTGATTAATGAAATTCAAACAAAGTTTTGCAATCTGCTTTTCTCGGTTTCTGTTCAGCACTTATTGCTTAGAAAATAGAATTGTACATACAGTTACGGGTTGGTAGTTGCCAATCGTGGCAACCAGGTCTAATATAGGGCCAACAATACCATTCTTTGTGGCATTTCATCAAGCATATTGACTGCATAACTAATTAGTTACTACAATAACCAAGAAACACGATCAACCACAGCACAATAATTAAAACAAACATGATTTTCTCGGATAGAATTCCTAGTGAAGCAAAATTAGAAGCCAGTTCCACACATTAATTTTACAAACAAGACATTTTACCACAGTGCTACATTACTGGACAAATCAATTCTTCAGTAACACTTGATTAGGGTTCTACTCTACTAAAATAAAAAGGAAGTCTGACCTGAAATTAGAGAAGAAAGCACCAAAAGTGATTAATCCTAGAAAGAGACAAGGCTCCTCTGCTCTGAGCAACCACACAAAAAAGTGAAACCAGCTTCTTGCGCGTTCTCTCCCTCTCTCTCTGTTTTCATTTTACAGAATACAGACTACTTAGATTATAAGCTCTGAAAAGAACATGGGCCGGGTACATGCAGATCAAAATTCCTTTAATGAGGCCTTGATTTTGTTGTAGATGGGCCCATTAAATCGTACAATTGAATTTTTTATTGTAAAGTTTGTTAATAATGTCAAATTTGTTATTTATACGTCCCCGTGAAAGGTGAAAACGAAAAATGAATCATCGTATATTTGTATGTATTACCCCGGTTTTTTCAAATACTCAAAGAATCGGTATCGGACGCATAATAATTCAAATAATGTAAACGATAAGTCAATTAAAAGTGCATAATAAAATCGATATTAATAATTGATATCAAATATGATATTTACGTATGCTCGAAAAAATGTTCAGAAGGTAAAAGTTCTTCCCAAATCATGGTCCTTGAATTGACTTCTCTGATATATAATTAGCCTCATAATAAAGAAACAGACAATATAGACTTAAATTAATTGTCACATACATATATCAAATAATGATAAGATATAACTTATAAGCATGAAAATGAAGTACTTGGTCGAAGACCAACAAAGAAAATCTGAGTCGGAGCCCGATTCAGATCGGACCTTTTATTGGATTTCGAGAAGAATTTCTATATTTAGCCGAGATATTTTTTAGTTATAATTTCTATATTTACATATTATTTCTTTAATAGTAACTTTTATATTTTTGGTTTAGGGTTAGTGTTAGTTATCTAGTTGTTTTGAGATTAAGGTATTTTAGAGTATCTTCATTTTTGAAATTATTGAAATTTTTAATTAATTGTCACATCAGTTTTAGAAATTTAATTTTTCTTTAGTTTCTAAATCTTCAATTCTTGAAATTAAAAAAAAAGTTTTTTAATTGTCAAATCAGCAAATACTATCAGTTTGTGGAAGATCGATCAATTTTAGCCAATGATTAAGTCATGTTAGAATTTATAAATTCTAAAGTAAAGTTGCTAAATAAGAAACTATGGAACAAAATTGCTAAATAAGAAATTCATCTACATCCCTGAAACTCATTTAGAAACTGTCGCATCAAATTAGAAACTCCAAAAGTTTCAAAAATGAAGATGCTCTTAGTTCATATAAAAAAAATTGATCATTTGTAAGAGAATATTCTATGTCTCAACGAAAATTAATTATCTTAAGAATTATGAGAATTCTGTACTGCTATTTAGGTTTTCGTTTCTAATTTTACTAAATCATTCATCGAATCTGTCACAAACAAAATTGTGATTTGGAATCGAAATTGCATCAATTTTTATAATTGTCAAATTGTTTAGACAATTATTAATACTATATATTAATCTTGCTCAGTGTCGGCGTGTTCAATTTTTCTGACACTTTGACACGTCATTTTGCTATTCAATTTGCATTGTAGGTGTGTCCAAATTATTGGACACGCAACACATCATTAATGAGACACACCATTAATTTCACGTCATTAATTTCAGTATAAATCACTAATAACAATAATTTCATGCCATTAATGTTCATACTTTTCTTATTTCATATAAATCATCATACTTTTAAAAGAACTCAAGAAAGATGTATGATATTTATTATTATATAACTTTAATTTGAAAAAAATAATATTATTTAACAAAAAAATTAAAATTAATATAATTGTACTATTTATTTTTCTAAAATAAAAAAATTCTTCTTCTTAAAAAGACAGTAGTAAATCACGATGCAATTTCTAATTTCAGATAAACTTGAGGGCATTGGAATAAGTTGTTACCGAATCCCACATAACACTCTTGCTATCAAGTGTCTTGCTTATGTCAATTTGTAGATAAAAAAATGGTGCAATTTATTGAATGAATACAACACCGAGTAATTGACAGATAATTGTGCGTAGTTAACTTATCTCCGAATAAAACTTAGCATCAAGACATTTCTATAATCTATATAGCTCATGCCGGTCATAGTTGCTTACGTTGGTCGGTTTCTTTCAACATAAAAAATAGAAGAAATTTTCGACGACATATATTTGAAAAACTGTCACCGTTGATACATGAAAATGTTGGAAAAATTACAAAAAAAGGTATTATGGATAAAACCTTTGAAAATAAGTCTTATTTTTAGTTGTAAAATCAGGGTTACAAGTGTATGATTGTGTTTGCACGTTGTACCTACCTGATAACCGGGACCATAAAAGTAACAAAAGAAGAGAGGGAAAGTTTAGAAAAATGGAACTCAACTCTTGAGACATTGAAAAGCTGGCTCTAGACTGTACTATGCAGTCACCTCCTGAGAATGAAGAGGCACAACTTATAAAATTTATATTCGACAGAGTGTTTCGCAAGTGAAGTGCTGAAAAAAATTCTCATAAAAAACTCAATAATAGTATGGAATATATGTAATGATCTCGTCTCTCAAAATTTCTATAAATGATATATTTTCTTTTTAGTCTGAGGTCTACTTTGGTACAAAAATATGAGCGCTATTATTAGTCGCGCTCCTAAAAAGTTGAATTAATATTGAAACTTTCAAAGAAGTCTCAGTTGAAATTCATCTGATTTTTTTAATATTAAAAATTTAATAAATAAATTATAAATAAAAAAGATGGATGCGAAAGTGCTGAAAATAGAAAAAAGTCGGAGTTGCGAACACCGACCTTTTGAAAAATTCCAAAAGGCCGGTGTTCACAACAACTGACAATTGATCCATTTTTCCCCGCAAAAGCACATTCATTCCCACGTTTGGGAAGTTGAATTTTTTATTAATAAAAAAATATTATTAATTTAATCCATGAATTAGATTATATTTAGGTAATTTTTTGTAACAACTTCGACTACACTCGTCGGGGTCGTAGTTAAATTTGTTTTATCATCGCAAGCCATTGAGCTGTAGATATTCGAGTCTACTTCCATTGCATCGAGTGCAATTTGCGATCGGAGAAACGAGCGATTCAAAATTGATTTTGACTCAAACTCATGATAAAAACCACTAATTAAGACATAAGTTGAATATGGAGCCAAATTTGAGATGCACATTCCTCCGATTGCAAATCAGACTTAACGAGATGAAACTAGATTCGAATATCTACAGCTCGATGGTTTGCGACGATAAAAAAGCTAATTATGATCCCAACGAGCGCTATCAAAGTTTGTAGAAAAAATATACTAATCATACTTAATATTTTTTTATAGCAAATTCGACTACGCTTGTTGAGATCATAATTAAATTTTTTATCATCGTAAGCCAAGAAATTCTAGATATTTGAGTCTACTTTCATCGCGTCAAGTCTGATTTGCGATCGGAGAAACGAGCGATTCAAAATTGATTCTCACGCAAACTCATGATAAAAAATCACTAATTAAGACATAAGTTCAATATGGAGCCAAATTTGAGATGCACAATCCTCCGATCGCAAATCAGACTCGACGCGATGAAAGTAGACTCGAATATCTAGAATACCATGGCTTACGATGATAAAAAATTAATTATGATCTCGACGAGCGTAGTCAAAGTTGTTACAAAAAATATTAAGTATGATTAGTATATTTTTTCTACAAACTTTGACAACGCTCGTCGGGATCGTAGTTAGTTTTTTTTTATCGTCGCAAGTCATCGAGTTGTAGATATTCAAGTCTACTTCCATTTCGTTGAGTGCGATTTGCGATCGGGGGAATGTGCATCTCAAATTTGGCTCCATATTAAACTTGTCTTAATTAGTGATTTTTTATCATGAGTTTGCATCGGAATCAATTTTAAATCGCATGTTTCTTCGATCGCAAATCAGATTCGACGCGATGAAAGTAGACTCAAATATCTAGAATTCCATGGCTTACGATGATAAAAAAAAATTAATTATGATCCCGACGAACGTAGTCGAATTTGTTACAAAAAATCTAAATATAATCTATTCCATGAATTAAATTAGTAATATTTTTATTAATAAAAAAATCAACTTCCCAAACATAAGAATGAATATGCTTTTGTGGGGGAAAAATGGATCAATTGGCCGGTGTTGTGAACACCGACCTTTTGGATTTTTCAAAAGGTTGGTGTTCGCAACACCGACCTGCGAACACCGACCTTTTCTATTTTCAGCGCTTTCGCATTCATCTTTCTTTCTATTTATATATCTAAGTTGTAAATATCTGAGTCTAATTCCATTCCGTCGAATCTGATTTGCGGTTGGAGGAATGTACATCTCAAATATGACACCATCTTCAACTTGTGCCATAATTAATATTTTTTATCACGAGTTTGCGTCAGATTAAATTTTGAATAGCTCGTTTCTCCTATCGCAAATCAGACTCAACATGATAGAAGTAGACTTGAATATCTAAAACTCGATAGTTTACGACAATAAAAAAAAACTATTTACAATCCAAACAAACATAATCGAAGTTGCTATAAAAATTACTTAAACATAACATAACTCGTGAATCATTTAATATCTTTATTAATAAAAAAATTTAAAAAGTAAACCACAAACCAAACGTTGCGTGGCAGCAAAATTGACAAGGAGTATGGCTGATGTTGATAATATCAGTCTTTTTTTTTCTTCAAAAAGCATGTTTGTGACTCCATTCTTTTCTATATTTAGAAATTTTAGATCAATTTTTTTCTAGTTGTAATTTATTTATTAAATTTTTAATATTAAAAAATCGGCAGAGAGAGAGTCAAAGAGACAAGAGGAATCAAAAAATGAGGAGAAAAACTGTGTGCCTGTCCCCTGCCCTCCTCCTAAAGTAGTAAAGTCCCCAACGTTCCTTCGCTCCGTGCGCCGCACGTGCATCTCTCCCCTCCCCGAGGCTCCTCTCTACACTATTCTTTCTCTTCTACAACTGTACGAGTATGTATATGCACTGCTATCAAATTTTAACGGTTGATATTTAGTTGTTTTGAAATTGAACGGTTTAGATCTTGTTAGAGTGTTTATCGACTATTTATGTGACTGGAGAGGAACTGAACCCTGGTGCACGCTCTTCTCAGTTTATGGTCCAGTCAACACACAATTCGATGTGTGAAATTGATACCTCTCTCTATAAATAACATACATACATCCCACACCGTGCAATCATCGCATTTAATTCCTACTACACATCTCAATTTACATTACAAACCTTCTACTCTTCTTTCCTCTCTCTTTTACTCTCTCCTCCTCTCTCTAATCAAACGAGGATGAAGCAAGGAGGAAGCATGGTACTCAAGCAGAGAGGAGGAATCAGCAGAGCAGTCAAGGAACAGCGAGCAAAGCTTTACATCATTCGCCGCTGCATTGTCATGCTTCTCTGTTTTCACGACTGATCTGAAATTAGTTCCAACAATTAGGCCAATTTTGTTTAGATTTTATCCGTTTTGGTGGGGGCTGAAAGTGAGAGGGGTTTCTTCTTTCTATCCATGTACATAGTTATCTGAGATAGCGTAGTATTAGCTAATCTAATCTAATATAGTCTAACAACTGAAGATCGAGATCGAGGTCACTTTTTGTTTTGATGATGTACTACTACTGTTCGCAAGAACGAGAAGAAATGGAAATGGAAATGGAATGAAAATCATTTCGCTTTAATTTTTCTTTCTGAGTCTCAAAGATCGCTTGCTGAAACTTGATCTTTCTTCCTGAGTTATCGATGTATTCGATTACATGATTCTTTAATTAATTGGCGAATCTTGCGAAATTGATGAATGGCTGAAGCGATTGAGCTTAGTCTAATTGCAATTCCAAATATTATTCCACTGATTCCGAGTTCCCATGTGTTAATCATGTGGGAACTAGGGGTGAATTAGTTCGTTGTTGTCTGGAATAATTTTTTCTACTTTGAATCGATGAAAAGGATGGGGAATGGTTCTATCATTCTATCATTCTGGCGGGTCCGAATCTGCTGCTCGTAAATCACTGCTTGATTTTCTGCTTGTCTTCGATCCGACCGCTCGATCTCCACGGATGGCTGTAATTTGATTCAGGAGTCAGATACTTTGACCATTAGATGAGTTTTGAACGATCCAGATCGAAACATGCAGGGAAGAAAGCAGGAATTTACGAGCAGGAGATCCGGTTCCCATTCTGACAATGGTGTTGAGTTTCACTGTTCAGTCTGAATGATTACGCAGTTGAAACAGTATTGAACTCTAGAGTTGAAACAGTATCGCACTATTCTAGAGGATATGAATTCCTGATTACAGTTTCAACAGTATTGAACTATTAATACTCATTTTTAATAGCGGATTTTCAACAAACTCTGCTATTAGTTTCTATTTGTAATTAGTGTTGTGCTAGACGGGCCGGGTCGGGACCTGAGATGAACAGTTACGGGTCCCACGGGTCCGGTCAACTCACGGACGGCGGGGGTCAACGGGTTTTCACGGGCGGGTTCCGACGGGCGCGTTCGGAAAAATTTCCGAAAGCCCGCCCTTGACCCGGGACGGGTCGGGACGGGTCCCACGGGTCGGCGGACGGGACCCTCGGACGCGGGTTTTTGAACCAATTTTTGTTTAAAAAATAAAAAAATTATTTAAAAAAACAGAATTTTTTTTAAATCTGGGAAATTGAGAAAATGAGGTAAAAAACATTTAAAAATTAAAAAAAATGCCAAAATGAGTTAAAAATTTAATTGAAAATCGGGAAAATTAAGTATTAAATATGGAAAAAAAATATATATATATTAATTTTATTAAGAAAAAAATTTAAAGATATAAAAAATGGTTTAAAAACTTGAAAATCGGATTAATTAATTAAAAACTCTTGAGAAACATAAAAAATCACAAGAAAGGAATTAAAAATTAGATTAAAATTCGAAAAAATAAATATTAAATCTGGAAAAAAATAATTTAATTTTTAATATGAAGAAAATTTAAAGATATCATAAAATTTTAAAAAGGCATAAAAATAGGAATAAAATATGAAACTATTTGAAAGCATGTAAACTAATAAAAGATGTGAATTGTGATTTGTGAATGAAGAAGTGAAGAGTATATTTCTTTTAAAAATTATGAGTTTAAAAATGTGAATTTTTTTAATTAGAAACATATTTTTTATTAGCACACTTTGTATGAAAAAGGATGCAAAATCGGAAAAAAAAATATGAACTATTTTTTCAATAATGTAACTTCTTAAGCAAATTACTTCAAAAAAAAAGTTACTCTCCTCCTTTATTCCGGGCTTGAGACCGGCTATGTTATTATTTTTTCATGTTAAAAAAATAACATAGGCGGAGTTCTAACTTTTTTTTTTGTTAGTAAAGATTTAGATGAAGTAAAAAATATTTAATGATTAGGAAAAAATTGAATAATGAAATATTCAAACCAAATTTATATTTGTAGATCGTTGAATCGTCTCATATACCAAAGCTCGTCATCTCCATGGGGGTCAAATTCATCGTCCGTATTATTTTCCGTGGTATCGGTACTCTCTTGATTATCAACACCGTCCATATTCTCTTCTTGATATAGAAGGCCAAAGCCTTGTAGATGATCATCCGCATCAATCCAATCCTTTAGACATACGAGTCGCTCAAAAACTTTTGCCCCCAACCGGCTCCTTTTATTCAAAAGAAAAAGAAATAAGTGAAAAATGAATAATTATGAAAATAAATAAGAAGTAAAGAAATTATACCTTTTATCCGTGAGAATCCGATTTGCCGAACTAAAACAAGCTTCCGATGGCACAGTTGACATAGGAATGGCGAAAATGTCACGTGCCATCAAAGATAGAGTCGGAAAAAGATTTGCATTCTTCCTCCAATAATCTAGAACATCGGTTTCGTCCGGCATCAATGGTAATGCTAAATAGCTTTGTAATTCGTTTGTGTTAATTGGGGGAGCATTGTTGTCATTGTCATCTAATTCGAGTAGTAATGCACTTCGGCTATTACTCCTATTGAGAAATTAAAAAAATATATTTAGTAAGTACAATAGATATATTTAGTAAAAGATTAGTTTAAGTTGTAGTTTAAATACAAGTAATTAAAATTTGCAATTAAAAAATATACCTAGTGTACGTAGATGAAGAGGCTATAGATTGTGCGGTATTCCTTCGATTGTTGTAGTGAGAAAACATGTCCTCAATCAAAGCTCGTACCTCGGGCTCCTCGGTTCCCCTCGGCAAATCTAAATGTGTCTTGAATTTAAATAACATTTTTACCGCATAATACAACTTGTAGCTCGGATGAAGGACATTTGCAATAATTGTAACTTTTGGAACTTGTTCCCAATATTTTAGGAACTTTTCCCTCATAGCGGCTATAATTGGAGCGATGTGCGGATCGGTGAGCTCCAAAACTACATTAAAAAATATATATATAAGTATTAGTAATAGAAATTAAATATATATATAAGTATGAATAACTAAAATGAAATAAATATATATTATATGTGAAATTATAAGTATTATTAACTGAAAGTAAATATATATACATATATATATATATAAGTAAATGTAAGTATTAGTAACTAGTAAGTAAAATTAAATATAATTCAAATTGAAAAAACTGAAATAAATATGTACCTTTCATTTCGTCATACACCTTGGAGATGTAGAAGAGGTGGTGAAGCAACTCGTGGGCGGTTGGTGTGTACGAGCAAGACAACTTCACGGTCGCTATGAAAAAAACTCGAAGAAAACTCATTAGTCCACCTAATTGGGTCCACTCATCCGAGGATAGCATCATAGTCAATCCTTCGGGCGAGGAACCCAAAAACTCATCAATGGCATCTCGGTATTTAAGACACCGTTCTAACATCCTATAGGTTGAATTCCAACGGGTATCTACATCCCAAGGCACGCTCAACTTACTCAATCCCAACCTTTGACACAAAGCATGCCAATTTTGTTTCCTAACACCATTAGAATAAATAAAGGTGAGGCTATTTTTAAATTTCTTCACCAAATTTTCTACCCCCTCGGTTTTAAGTCCGGCCTTTACCGTGAGGTTGAGAATATGACAAGCACATTTTTGGTGAAATAATGCTCCATTCATGATCGGGTTTAGAGCACGGACTAAATACTCTACCGCTTTATTATTATTGCTAGCATTATCAAAAGAAATAGAAGAAACTTTACCTTCCGTGTCGGTCTTCAAATTGTACTCCCTAAGAACACTCATAATCGAGTTATAAATTATTTCCGCGGTGTGTGGAGACTCTATTGTACGAAAACTTATGACTCTTTTTTGGAGTCGCCAAAAGTCATCAATAAAATGTGCGGTAATACAAGAATAAGCAAGACCATGCTTACCGGCGGTCCAAATATCGGAGGTGATTGCAACCTTGAATGGTGCGGTTGCAAATATAGCTTGCAATTCATTCTTAAACTCAATGAATTGCCTTTTCAATTCTTTGGTCATTTTTCTATAATGGAACGGTTTATACGTAGGCAAACCGGCACCTCTAACCATCAAACGGGCAAAACTCCAACAACCGCCCATTCTAATTGGGTATTCTTTTTTGGCAATATATCGGGCAAACTCACCTAACATTTTGTTGGCATCATACTTAACCATGTTTCTTGTACCATCGGGGTTAATTGTGGTTTGTACGGGCAACGGGTCCGGACGTTCTTGTGGTTCTTCATTTTTTTTAACATGTTTATCAGCATGTCTACTATAAGTGTTGGTACCGTTTGAGCTAACATAATCATAATCAGCTTTACAATTTTTTACCTTGCATCTTATCCTTATCAAGTTATCATTCTCATCGAATGTCTGCTCAAAGTATTTCCAAAACCATGCGTTAAATCTTGCGTCTCTTGCCTTCTTTCTTTTCCTTGATGTCGATGGTGCCCCTTGTACGTCTACTCGAATTTCTTCGGACGCGGTGCTCGTGCCATCAATGGTTGTGCTAGATCCGGCCGCTCCACTCGAGAAGTTAGGTCTTGGAGAGGGTTGTGAGAAAAAATTGAACTCGTGGAATTGTGGTGTTTGTTGGAAATATGGAGAAGGAAAATTGAGGTTTGTTGGATTTTGTTGATAGTTCGGATTTGGTTGATAATTGGGAATTTGTTGATAAGTAGGAGGGATAGGATTTTGTGGATAAGTAGGAGGGATAGGATTTTGTGGATAAGTAGGAGGGATAGGATTGTGTGGATAGGGATTGCTCGGACCGAAAAAAGCATCGCTCAATC